>SKCR01039981.1:0-92248 GCA_019454045.1 Zanthoxylum bungeanum
AAATTTATGTCAAACTTTTAACTTGAAATAACTCCACCCCGTGAAAATATATAATGTATGTAATTTATTTTACATAAAAAATACTATAGTGTTTTTTTTAGGATAGTAATTGTGATTTTCAAATTTTGACGATAAATTTTACCGTAAATAATTGATTATAAAAAAAAATAATTAATTTGCCTTTTATAATATTTTTTGAAGGTTTAAAACATTTTGCACATGACCATAATGCATTTATATGAATGTGCATATGTCCTATGAGCTTAGAGACTTAAATTAACAACTCACTTTATAAAGAGAGCCTGTAATAACCCAAAATTTGGTGGTGGTGGTTGACCGGCGTAAAAACACACGTATAACGCAAGCGCACGTATCGTTCAAGTAGTATAAAAATATCGATCCAACGAGGACTTAATTTCTACTGTTGTTATTAATTATTGAATCTATTTATTTACAAATATCTAATTGAGGGTGCAGAGAATGACTGTTTGATTGGTTGAAAGTGGTTTTTACAAAATAAATAAAAAGACAAAAGAAAACACTAAGGAAAATAACAAAAGACACAAAGATTTAGGGTTGTGAATCCTTCTAATATCTTTTAAAAGATGAAGTGATTATTTTATGTTTGTGTAATAAATCAGTTTACTAACCTGGAACACTAAATTATGTAAAAGCCTCTTCCGATTGTCAGACACAAATACCCAGTTTAACCCAATTGAACCATATGTCTATGTCAACCAAATTATCTGGATTCTTTAAGTTTAAGTTCCAATTATGGCTACCCCCGCCCGACAGGTATATTCCTATCCTGTAAGGAAATCCATTAAAGGGTTATCTATCCTCAAGGAAGATCGTGGGCTATTAAGTCTAAGGCTGAAACCTAAAATCCCTATGCCTAGTTCATTTTAGATTTACCACATCAATCTTATTGGTGATCAGACAACAAGAAGCATTAAGCTTAAGACTTAATAAGTAAACCTTTAAATTACTCAAACTATAAAATAACCCATTATAAACCGGTGATATTAGAATTCATAACAACCTCAGATAACTAACACATAACTAGGGCTAGTAACAACTTAAAAGTAAAAGACATAAAGTAAAAATACTGAAAAGTAAAAGACATAAAGTAAAACTGAAAAGTAAAATAAAATAAAATAAGATGCTAAGGTAAAATGAATTACTTTTACTACTACTAATTTAGATATTTCCCATAAAATAATATATAAACTTGTGATTCTTTTTCCAACCAGCCATATAGGCGGTAACCTGATTAAGTCAAATTAAGTCCAACCAGTCATAAAGGCGGAATCAAAATTAAATTACCAACCGACCAATCTGGCGGTATCCTTTTTAAGTCAATATTTTAAATAGTGAATATATTATTTTTAAGGGAGATTAATCTAAATAGTAACAATAAAAGAATTACCTTTCACCCTAGCTGGAGAAGTTACCTCCTCATGGTAAATAGTAAAAACTGTAAAAAGTAAAAAGTAAAAATTAAATTACTATTATCACAAAACGTAATTAAAATTATTTACAAAACAAAAATTAAAAAACTAAAAAATAAAAAAAAAAAACTAAAAACTAAAGAATCTAGAGAGAGAAACTCTCCCTTTAGATAGAATAGAAGAGAGAGAGTGGTACCATCAATTCTGAAATCTCGAGCTCAATTTATAGGCCTCGGTAGGCTTCCAGCATCGCGACGCCAGAGCCCTCAGCGTCGCTACGCCAGCTTTTGTCGACGTGGCACGCTCTGGTTCGCCGGTTTGAAGATTCTGGATAAGCTGATAAGATGACACGTGGCAGAGTGGTTGGGCTTCAATTATTGTGACACGTGGCGGCTTCTGATTGGTCACTGAGATTCTTATCCGCCACGTGTCAGATAAGGATAGGATATCCAATAATTGATGCTGACATGGAGATGACGTGGCGGTGAGGTGGCGGTGACGTGGCGACACGTGGGAAAGAGACTGTCGGCACCGTAGAATTGCGACACGTGTCACTTCCTGATTGGCTGATGATGATGTGGCACGACACGTGGCAATTTTGACTTGTTGACTTGCTGACGTGGCTGATGATATGGAGACACGTAGGATGACATGTGGCACACGTGGCGATGATGACTGTCGGCACCGTAGGATGCTGACACGTGGCACGGCGCATGTTAGCAGATCGGCTGTGATGGTGACACGTGGCACGACGCATTTTAGCAAAGTCAAACTTTTCTCAGATTCTGATTTATGGACCCGGCGCACGTTAGCACTGTTCGGCGCATTTTAGACGTCGCGATGCGGAAGGCTTGGCGGCGCGACGTGCTAAAGACCAAAATATCCCTGTTGACGCATTTTTGTCCGTTTTTGCCCCAAATTGCCTCCAATGCTTTCCAAACTTTAGTTATCTGCAAAATAACACAAAATACATCAAAACGTTCACAAAACTCGAGAAACTATACGAAATATTAGGTTAAATGAGTGGGAAATAGTGATAGATTTACCACTCATCACACCCCCAAACCTAACATTTTGCTAGTCCTCGAGCAAAACATAAAATAAAATAACATGAAATAAAATTAACTAAGCCACTTTCGTAGGGATCACGATTGCATTTAGCGTATGCAACAAGCCTTTAAACCCATAGGTGTCCCTAGTGGACGAGTTGTAGTCTCGTGAGGGCTTACAGCAATGATACCCACAAATATTTTTACAAAAGTAAAAAGTTAGTAAAACTAATGCACACAAAAGCAAAAAGACAAGCGAAAAGAGAATAAAGATTAGTGACTAATCAGTGAAACTTCTACTCCAAGTTACTAGTTGTTTTGTTTCATTTTAAATTACCGAATAAGTAAATTCTCCGATTATTTTTACCATTCTCATATACACAGCCAACAAAATATTAATCAATATATTTTGCCCACAACAGTCATAAGTGCAGTTGATAAGAGAGTAATATTTTTGTCCTAAAGTTCTATCAGATTTCACACCTTTTGGAGCAATGGAATAATTTTTCAGATTTTTCAGATTTTTTTCCTTGATTTTTTTTATATACAATATCTTCCATCTATGTAAGAGTGTTGGGTCGATGGATCCCAAACCAGTTGGCTTTAGGGCACCAGGTGTTAAGACACCCCTACGGACTTAATTACTCAGACTTCAGATATATATATTTTTGCAGCATCTTTGATCCATGTAACGAGCTTTGGGCCAGTGACTCCCAAACCAGTTGGTTTTAGGGCACTAGGTGTTAAAACACCCTTACAGACTTAATAACTCAGATCTCGACGTTTTTTTTTTTTTTTTTTTACTCCATTGCTTTTTGAGATGTTTCCTCCAATTAAACTAGAGCACTGAATATTACAAACTTTTCAATTTAGCTCATGTTCGTATGTTACTATATATGTTGATAATATCTGTCAACTGAAATATGGAGATTCCTTTTAGTCCGTTTTAAGGAGAATTCACAAATTAAATAATTCAAAAGGAAATAAACAACAATAAATTGTTTCGAAAATAGGCTTGAGATACGTCTCAGGAGTGGAAACTCCTTACTCAGCTATCTCTTACCAATTTCACCTTTTTAGTCAAAACACAAAAACGCAAAATATTTTGTAATTTTGAAAATTTTTCAATTTTTTTTTTTTCGAAAAATTTTGGACTAAAAATAAAAACATAATATACAAACTAAAAACAAGGTACTAATCAACTAATTTCCTCCCCCAAACCTAAATGAGACATTGTCCCCAATGTCTTAAACAGTAAAAGGAGAGTTAAGAAGGTCGTACCTGGTTAGCTGAAATCTACAGGAAATTAAAGGTTAAGATCCAGATTAATCCGACGCCTCTTACCACGATCGTCCTCGGACCAATTTATCTTTGAAAGGATAGGGTCAACTTGTGGTTCATAGGCTATGAGTTGGTCTATTAGATCCGGAGCAGTTCTGGCAGTGAAGATGAGTTCTTTCATAGGTTTTGACACGAACCCATTTCTCCGAGCATCATCAAGAAACACACAAAGAAAATCATAAAATCCATCAACGTTAAGCAGTCCAAGCGGTTTCTGGTGTATGTTCAGGTTTGCCCAAGATAGAACTATAAAAATTTCCTCCAATGTGCCCAAGCCACCTGGCAAAGCGATAAAAGCATCAGCACGGTTAATCATTTCTACCAGTCGTTCAGACATACCTGGCACGATCAGTTCCTCTCCGTTTGATGATCCAATAAGATTTGCCTCTGCCAAGGGTTTTGGGATGATTCCCAAAACATGACTGCCTCCCTCCTGTACAGCCTTTGAAACGATCCCCATAAGTCCAAGATTGCCTCCGCCATATATTAAATGCATATTCCTTGCAGCTAAGACTCGACCCAATTCTTGTGCTGCTTCTACTAGTATTTTTACCAACACTACTACCGCAAAACACACAGATGTTTTCAACTCGTCTTCTTGAAGTGGCTTCCATTTTTTATGTATTTTTCTTAAATCAGGATGCCTTCAAAAGTGCAATGACGGGCTGAATTTATAGTACCTGAAAAAGGGTGAGTAATAATAGCACTAATATCTTCCAAAGGACGATTGTTAGCTAAACAACAAAAGAAATCGTGAAAGGTCAAAAAGTCTGGATCCTGTCTACGAAAATAAAGATAATTACAACAGAAAAGCGAATCAAAGCAATAATTAAGGCAACAGAATTGTGTACGCAATACGCCACTCGCTTAGTATAAATTCATTAGGATGTGTTTCAAGATTTCATTCCTTACTCAGCCATCGCTAATGAATTGTTCTCATTTTTGATTGCCAAACACAATTCCTTTGTCTTAAAATGCTTCGTTTTGCCTTTCCCTACAAAATAACACACAAAATTAAAAAGTTCACACAAAATATGAAAACAAATTACAACAAATTGCATGGGTTGCCTCCCTGCTAGCGCTAAATTTTTCGTCTTCAGCCAGACGTGACTGAAATTCATCTGTTAAGGAGGTTTCAATGTCGTTTTGGATGTCCGATTAAAGACAATCCCGTGAGCGTTGCTTTTGAAGGGTCTCTTCCAACGGTAAAGTGGCAAAAAGAGTTTTGTCTCATTCAGTGCTCGTGCCACCTTTTTATCCTTGTTGTTCCAGTGATTCCTGCAAAGAAAGAAAGAAAATCAGGAGGTCTCGTATGATGCTTGACTTGGAATGGAATTCCATTCTGTCAAGTTTCTGGGTGATATCTTTGATTTGTACTCCCCAAAACAGCGATGTTTCTCCTGAATGCTCTGGATCTTTATTAAGGTCAGACATTTGCTCCTCCATTTGCTCTGTTTCTTGCTCCACCTTTTCTTCACAGATGTATTTTAAAATTTTTGTATTCAGTTCTTCATCTGTCATCTGTGAAATACATGCTTCAAAATTGTCAACCTGAGGATATAAAGAAATGTCAGATTTTAGGTTTCATCCTCTGATATGACTGGAATGGATGGTTCAGAAGATCTTCTTCAAACATCATGTAAAGCATGCTCCAAGATCTTCATTTTGAGGATTGAAAGTTTGATCCTCCGTTGTTGGTGCAGTTGGTACAAATAGATCAGCTTCATCCTCGTCAGAATCTGAATAATAAAAGTCAAATTGAGACTTTGCCGGTTCGGGCTCCTGAACTGATACCTCTGGTTGTTGATACTGCTCAGCCTCCTCCTCTGTTGAAGTGTCATTGTGAAATGATTGGTACTCGAAGGCTTCATCAGTGTCATCTGAAACTGGTTCTTGAGGTATGTAGTTCTGGTTTTCTGTGAATTGTCTCATTTGATCTGTCATCCTCTGAATGAATTCTGATTGTCTCTGAATACTTTCCAATTGATTCTGGCTTGTTTCAAGCATTGCATCCAACTCGAACATATCTTTGAGCATGTTTACAACTGATCTTCTCTGATGGTTCTGTTGTTGATGAAAATCGCATATGGATGGTGGATAAGATGGAAAATGTGATGGTTTTTTATACTTTGAATGATTCTGAAATTCTGCCACTCTGAAAGGTATATACATTGATCGCTCGGGTGGTTACCATCACATATTACACATCTCCCCATTTCGTTCTGTTGAGCAAATGTGGTATTGCTTGGTTCTGGCATCCAGTGATAATTGTTGGGCTGGACAACAGGCCTCAGAAAACCGGACTGTTGCTCCCAGATGTGGGGTGTATCTTCTTGTAAGCTCGTAATCTCTCAATCTCCCAGTAATGTTCCATTTTTTCAATCACACTGAAAACAAGAAAGAAATAAAAATTACAGATAAAAATAAAGAAAATTAGATACAAGTAAATTAGATAGCTTCAAAATTAACAACTCAAGAAATATAAGTCCCCGGCAACGGCGCCAAAAACTTGACCGGCGTAAACACACACGTATAACGCAAGCGCACGTATCGTTCAAGTAGTATAAAAATATCGATCCCACGAGGACTTAATTTCTACTGTTGTTATTAATTATTGAATCTATTTATTTACAAATATCTAATTGAGGGTGAAGAGAATGATTGTTTGATTGGTTGAAAGTGGTTTTTACAAAATAAATAAATAAATAAAAAGACAAAAGAAAATACTAAGGAAAATAACAAAAGACACAAAGATCTAGGGTTGTGAATCCTTCTAATATCTTTAAAAGATGAAGTGATTATTTTATGTTTGTGTAATAAATCAGTTTACTAACCTGGAACACTAAATTATGCAAAAGCCTCTGTCGATGGTCAGACGCAAATACCCAGTTTAACCCAATTGAACCATATGTCTATGTCAACCAAATTATCTGGATTCATTAAGTTTAAGTTCCAATTATGGCTACCCCCGCCCGACAGGTATATTCCTATCCTGTAAGGAAATCTATTAAAGGGTTATCTATCCTCAAGGAAGATCGTGGGCTATTAAGTCTAAGGCTGAAACCTAAAATCCCTATGTCTAGTTCATTTTAGATTTACCACATCAATCTTATTGGTGATCAGACAACAAGAAGCATTAAGCTTAAGACTTAATAAGTAAACCTTTAAATTACCCAAACTATAAAATAACCCCTTATAAACCGGTGATATTAGAATTCATCACAACCCCAGATAACTAACACATAACTAGGGCTAGTAACAACTTAAAAGTAAAAGACATAAAGTAAAAATACTGAAAAGTAAAAGACATAAAGTAAAACTGAAAGTAAAATAAAGTAAATAAAATAAAATGCTAAGGTAAAAGGAATTACTTTTACTACTACTAATTTAGATATCTCCCATAAAATAATATATAAACTTGTGATTCTTTTTCCAACCAGCCATATAGGCGGTGGCGGTAACCTGATTAAGACAAATTAAGTCCAACCAGTCATAAGGCGGAATCAAAATTAAATTACCAACCGACCAATCTGACGGTATCCTTTTTAAGTCAATATTTTAAATAGTGAATATATTATTTTTAAGGGAGATTAATCTAAATAGTAACAGTAAAAGAATTACCTTTCACCATAGCTGGAGAAGTTACCTCCTCATGGTAAATAGTAAAAACTGTAAAAAGTAAAAAGTAAAAATTAAATTACTATTATCACAAAACGTAATTAAAATTATTTATAAAACTAAATTAAAAAACTAAAAAAATAAAAAAAACTAAAAACTAAAGAATCTAGAGAGAGAAACTCTCTCTTTAGATAGAATAGAAGAGAGAGGTGGTACCATCAATTCTGAAATCTCGAGCTCAATTTATAGGCCTCGGTAGGCTTCCAGCGTCGCGACGCCAGCTTTTGTCGACGTGGCATGCTCTGGTTCGGCGGTTTGAAGATTCTGGATAAGCTGATAAGATGACACGTGGCAGAGTGGTTGGGCTTCAATTATTGTGACACGTGGCGGCTTCTGATTGGTCAATGAGATTCTTATCCGCCACGTGTCAGATAAGGATAGGATATCCAATAATTGATGCTGACGTGGAGATGACGTGGCGGTGAGGTGGCGGTGACGTGGCGACACGTGGAAATAGACTGTCGGCACCGTAGAATTGCGACACGTGTCACTTCCTGATTGGCTGATGATGATGTGGCACGACACGTGGCAATTTTGACTTGTTGACTTGCTGACGTGGCTGATGATATGGAGACACGTAGGATGACACGTGGCACACGTGGCGATGATGACTGTCGGCACCGTAGGATGCTGACACGTGGCACGGCGCATGTTAGCAGATCGGCTATGATGGTGACACGTGGCACGGCGCATTTTAGCAAAGTCAAACTTTTCTCAAATTCTGATTTGTGGACCCGGCGCACGTTAGCACTGTTCGGCGCATTTTAGACGTCGTGATGCGGAAGGCTTGGCGGCGCGACTCGCTAAAGCCAAAATATCCCTGTTGACGCATTTTTGTCCTTTTTGCCCCAAATTGCCTCCAATGCTTTCCAACTTTAGTTATCTGCAAAAATACACAAAATACATCAAAACGTTCACAAAACTCGAGAAAGTATACGAAATATTAGGTTAAATGAGTGGGAAATAGTGATAGATTTACCACTCATCAGTGGTACGGCGGAGGTGGCCATTTTCCGACGGGGTCGCGACTTGAAGGTTTCGACGGTTTTTGCTGATTTCCCAGCAAATCGGAGCTCCCTTGGGTGAGTGATCACCGCCATTGGACTCAGATCGATGGCGCACATCTACTGATGGCGGTGGCATGACAGTACGTCAGAGCGTGGGATCCATGGGTCGACATCTCTCGGCAGAATCTGGTGGTTGTTGTTACCGACGTGTTGGTTCTACCCTTACGTTGTTGGAGATTCTAAGGGTTCCAAGGATCATAAATCAAGCATGAACATGTGTGAATACATTGAGGGAGTTACGGAATACTCACATCGATCGGTTGAACGACGCTTTGATGAACAAAAATTCTATTTTTGCTCACTGGTTTGTGCGGCAGTGGGCAGCATTTTGCCCACTGGTTTCGGCCTTCATCAACAAGAAACCAAGATAGACATCCTTTTGAGGTGAAATCAGAAACCCATATCCCATATTGTTTTCTGACTCTCTTCGACATACGTGGTTCTTCTGTATTCGAAGATTAATGTTATAGTTTCATCATTGATGAACTATATGTGTTCCATTAGGATTCCATGTCTGGAATAGTATTACTCTGATTTTCATCGAGTTTTACTATCCTCCCACTTACCACTGTATATCGGTATTCCTTTAAGGAAAACCGCATGGCGAGCAACAATCTAATTGTTCTCAGGTGAGATGTATAAGTACAATACTTTGGTATCCCTAGGATAACCTACAATTGGCACTTATCCATTTTGGGTTCTAGTTTGGTATCATCCAAACATATGCCAAGCATACCCAAATATTCAGGAATGAGAAACCCGGTTTCTTTCCTGTTCATATCTAATATGATATCTGTTAAAAAGATTTTTATGGAACCTTATTCTAAATAAGTTCTTCACTGATTATGCATATCCGTTGAAGGAAATGGTAGCTCAGAGCGACTCATGATTAACCTTATCATGTCCAACAAAATTCGGTTTATCCGTTCGGACACACCGTCAAACTGGCGTGTTCCGGGAGGAGTCCTCATTGAAAGAATACTACACTATTTCAAGTATTGAAGAAACTTATTGCTTAAGTATTTTCATCATGGTCTAACCGTGATGATTTAATACTTTAGCCAATCTGTTTGTCTATTTCATGTCGAAACTATAAAAGTTTCCGATTTGTGTTTCTAAAGAAACACATAACCATAACGAGATGCCACATCCGTAAAGGTCACGAAATATTCATATCCACCTCTAGCCTAGCTAGATATGGGCCCACTTGCTTCACTATGAACTAGGGCTTACAGATCTGTGGCATTTGCACTTTTACCAAGTAAATAGTGTTTTAGGCACTTTGCCCAATAAACTAGATTCGTAGACTTTATTTGATTGGAATCAAATCAGTCCGAGTACCCACTCTTCAAAAGTATGGATATACGAGTCTTGTTTGATTGTGTCCCAGACAAAAATGCCACAATATGTTTCTTCTGATCAAATCAGTTTGAGCTATTTGTTTGTCATGTTAGATATTTGAGATATTATTTATATTCAAAATATAAATTATGTCATTCACATCTAATGTGTTTATTTCAATATCATCTTTATATAATAAAACACTTTAGTGTTCTAGAATATAAAGGTTCACCCGCAGCGGGTTAAACACTGATATAGAGATAATGTTCCTAGTCAAACTAGTTACATTATAATAATTTCCTAATTTAAGTACACACCCAAAGGTAGTTCCTAAACTTAGGTATCTACGATTGAAACAGTGACTTTCGTCCCGTTTCCAATTCGCAGATTAAATCTCAACTGAAGTCAGTATCCTGCTCAAAGCAGATTCTGAACATCAATATATATAAATATATCATACTAAGTATCTAAAATCTAATTTTAACACTAGTAGTGAATATATTTATGCAAACATATTTGCAGTCAGAGCCTTGCTCGTTCTTCAATTCCTTCATGTCTGCTTTGTCCAAGCGGTAGTCACGCTTCCGCGATCCCGTTTACCACAATTTAGGCAGACATTTTGGGATATGTCTTTTATCTTCCTAGAAGATTATACTGATTTTGTCTTTACCCTTTTCACACTCCAAAAGCATTCAGCCTAGCCTTGGCCTTCTAGAATATCGAAATAAGGTGCGCCTTGCGCTACTTGCCTTATTGCAAACTTTGACTTTGTCTCATTGAGAATAGTCATTTACTCTCCAAGAGTTATGTATTGCAATTTAGTACTTATAAAATCTAATAATAGATTTATGAAGATCCTTCAATTTCAGTATCATACTTTAAGGATCTAATCCTTAGTTCTGATTCAGAAATTAAGGTGTCTACTGCGACAAGCTTAATGGATTATGCACTAAAGTTATCATTACATAAATCTTCCAAAGATTATGCTCGACTATTTGCTTAACTCCGGGCTTAGGCATAATATGTTATTTTATCAAATAAAGTAACTTATTATTTTCCAGGATCATCCTGAAATTTTATTCCCAATTTGAAAATTAAACCATTTAAATACATTTTCCCTCGAATTATGTTTTAAATGCCAATCTTTCAATTATATCTTGATTCTAATAGTCCAACCATTTAATCAACGATTTAGGTACTATTTATTATAATGATTACAATAGTCCAACTATTTAATCAACTATAATTTAATAGATTAATCAAATATATTGATTACTATAATCCAATTATAAAATCAACTATAAATCAATAGTTTGAATACAGTCAAACTGTTTATTAAAACAACATTTAAATATTAGTCCAACTAACATTTAATTTATTTGACGAATGATATTTGATTTGAGCGCGTATGGTAAGTAATTAAACGAATCTTGCAAATTCAATTCTTGCCTCCCACTATTTTTCGGCGAGCCTCTAACCCTCTGTCGAGTACTCGGGAAACCATGTTTCCTAGTGGGCTAGGATCCCGTTAAATATCATACAATCTTGACTTTGGCCAACAAATTGTATGATAATTAACTAGGTAGATCTCTAAGATCGATTAGATCCAATCAATTTCCTAGATCCGGTAGGGGGACATCTAAGTCCGAAACATATATCTTATATATGCCAATACATCCAATGTATTACCTAACCTTTTTCCTCTGAATCAACTAAGCTTTGGCTTTGGCACAACAAACTTAGTGATCCCAGTTAAGCGCGACCCATTGACCATGGAAAGCTTCGTAATCAATGTCGATTGACAAGAAATGGTCTTGACTTTGGCCAACAAACCACAACTTGGATATGACACCAATATGGAACAAAGCCTTCGTGATTCAAACACATCCTCGACGGACAAAGACCTTGAATTTGGCCAACAAGCCAATGCCAGTCTCGGATCTTGAGTGAGAATCACACAATGGAAGGAAAGACGCTTAATATTTTGCGAGGGTTTTTCGTGTGCAAATTGGCATCCAATTTATTATCTTTGTTAAGGTCCCATCATCATACACCCTTAAACATGCATTCTAAACACATAATAAAGCGCGTATAAATAAAGTAATAATGATATGCTGATGGATACTTTACATATTGATCCTAGATCAAATCTCTCCCTTTCTCTCTCCTGCTAGCACATGTATTTACTTCTACCCGTTACACTACACTTCTAAAGAAACCTCATTTACATTGAGGGGAATAGGTGAGAATAGAATACAAAGAATATGGAGGTGATAAGGTTGGACATGTAGGTCCAATTAATAAATCAAATTTATTACAACAATTTCTGAAATTGTCTCACCCATCTAATATTCATCTGATATACATTATTCATGCATCGCAACCATGTATTCACACAAGCATGTTATCAATCAATCTAATCTAATCAAATTAATTAATCTGATAATTAGTGATCATCCAATGTTCAAACAACGATTTGATTTTGCTCGAGTCAAACTTTTTTTTGCGAATAAGTACTCAAAGTACGAATTCTTGAATTAAATTAAACTACATAATTAAATCCAATTCAATTTGTATTTAATTCTAATTCACTTATTTAATTCCAAATTAAATACTACACTTTATTAACGAACCTATACGACTTAAAATTCCAAATTTAATCGCAACGGGTCTCAAAGCCCGATTAACGTCCAACGTCAATTTAATTAAAGTCCAATGGGCTTTTAATTAATTTCTTAAGGCGTGGACTTTTGGTCAACTCAGGTCAAACCGATAACCAAAGTCCAATCCGGGAATTACCCCATAAGCCCAGAAATCAATTTAGGCCCAATTAAACTTTAAAGGTCCATTAAGTCCCTTTTGGGCTTTATGGAAGCGGTTATGGGCCCAATTGGATCCAATCCATTTGGCATATACCTGAATTTGTACAACAAAGCCCAACAAGCCCATTTACAACATAACAAGCCCAAATCCAATTTAAGGCCCAATTCAATTAAACACAAAAATCCAATTTCACATTTAATTAACCAAAGTGCATTACATGATTAATTACCCAATTAACATTTCTAAAACATCAATCAGCACTAATTAATCATGCCATTAACATTAAAACATGTCCAACACATTTTAACAAAAATCAAACCCAATTACATGCTTTAATACTCTCGGCAATTTGGGGAATTTTACTTCTGATTCGGTTTCAATCCAATTAATCCCACAATCGACATTAAATCATATTGCCGAATGATTTCCAACACATCCAATGATAAAAAATCAAAAATCCAAAGACATATTAGGGCTAGACCATTCAGCCAACATATCAATTTGGGGAAAAAATGATACAATCACAATTTCTTGAAATTGATCCAATCAATCTTCAATTCAACATCAATTAAGCATACAAAATCATCCAATTTCATTTAAGCATGCTCAAAATCAATTTACCTAAATTTTAACCCTAAACTTTTTCATGCTTTTAACCATGCTCTGATACCATTGTTGGAGATTCTAAGGGTCCCAAGGATCATAAATCAAGCATGAACATGTGTGAATACATTAAGGGAGTTGCGTAATACTCACATTGATCGGTTGAACGACGCTTTGACGAACAAAAATTCTATTTTTGCTCACTGGTTTATGCGGCAGTGGGCTGCATTTTTCCCACTGGTTTCGGCCTTCATCAACAAGAAAACAAGCTCCAAGCTTCGTCATTAGATTCCCGGCTCATGGGTGGACTTCCCTATCACCTTCGCATGATCCCGGAATGTGCTAGCACTCTTGATTTTGCTACAAAATTGCACTGCTTCCCCTTCACTGCTCACGGTTTTTCAGTGGAAAAAACCAGTGAAGAAAGCCCACCATGGGCATTTAGATAAGAGAAAATGGAGAGAGAGATGAGTTGTGAGAGTTGTGTTGATTTTCAAAAAATCAAAGACATATATACCATATATTAAAATATAGTAAATGTCTTGTGAAGCTTTCAAAAATCTTTCCACCAACCTTGAGTGTTCCACACTCATTCACTAACCAATCAACTCAATCAATCACATCAATCAATCAAGTGTCACATCACTCAAAGTGACATGTGATTTGACGGTTGATGTGACGCTAGATGCGACTAGCGATTTGATGCTTGATATGATTTGTGTGCCGCAATCGAATTCGAAATGCGAATGCGCTAGTAAATAATCCCGGGCTCGGGTTCGCTAATTCCAAATTAACGAATTTTCCGTTGCGTCATAATTAAATGATTACACCTAGCGAAATCACTATTCACGTCGCTAACGAATTAATTCTAAATTAATTCGTTCGCCCGAATTAAAATCTAATTTTAATTCCGCTTCGAAATCCAATTTCGTATAATATATCGAATATATTATTTTATCGATTAATTCCAAATTAATCGTTCTCTCTCTTTAAATGATATTTTATCCCAGATAAAATTTCTCCGCAATTAATCCCAGATTAATTTTCTCTCTCATTTTATTAATCCTAGATTAATTAAAAGTGCAAGTCATACGTCATCGGTGAATCTTTGGGAAGCGACCCATGAGATCCCCGGATATGTTGGTAGTAAATTCGGTCGTCGGACTATCCGATCACGTAAGTACCTCGTACTACATTTTTACCGATTTAAAAGACAAGGTTGGCCTCTAAAAAAGCGCCATGCCTACCCAATTCTCCGGAAATATCCTTACAGTAATAAGGATTTATATCAGGCGTAGTATACGTAGTATTACGTTTTTCTGTCCAGTATCGGATGATCACATGCGAGGCCTGGGGCTGGTACAATGTCTGCCCCGTACGAAGTATATATCGAATTACGAGCAACTAGTCTCTTTAATATCGGATAATCATGACCAAGTCATATTATCTCGACGGTTGCAACCTTATTTAGAGAACCAGTTTTTTATCTCTGCGCGATCATCAACTCCATATGACTGGAATGACACTCCCGTCTTGACATCACACCCAACACACTACGATTCTCAATATACCCACCATTGGCGTACACAGAACCTGTTAAAGCCCTGGACGACCGTAACCAAAGTATATTGATTGTCGCAAGTATTAGCGGTGCAAGTCTCGGGTTAAGACCAAATACACCTACCCTGATTTCGGACTTCCATATACATATAGTCATACTACCAATGGAATTCCGAGGGGGTCTATCCAGAGCGAAGCTGTTTCCCGTACCATCGGTGAAACACAATCTCCTATTACACTTGCATGAGTATCCTATACCCAAATATATGATAACTATGTCGTTGTGCCATCACAACGCGCACAAGTGTAATACTAGTCTTTTACGCATTCATCAATGTCCAATCTCGATAATGCTCTGACTATGGATATTTAATGATTTATCCTTCGTGGACTGATACTGTCTCTTATCATTCTTAATCCAGGAACAAATCACAGTGACCTTCTATCATTTATATATCTAGGTGATCTAATCACAAATGATAAGAGTGCAATCTCCTTTGTCACATAGTTAATTTGTACAACACCGTGATATGTACAAATAGTGACGCTATGGGTCATAATTGTCCAACAATCTCCCACTTGGCCTATAGCCAGTCACTCAAGTGTCTTACACCCGAACTATGTACGGTTGGCCCAAATTGATGATGACAACTTTCGTCAGCGGATTTACATGATTATCGTCTGATGCGATTTATACGATCATCACATCTCCATGATGTATAATCCGAACGATTCAGATGAATATCAAAATATGTATCTGGATCGTTGATGAGACCATTAATTCTTTAGCCTGTGCTGACGCCTAGCTCAGCTGCTAATAGAACTATATCTAATCTAATTAGATTTATTTATCGAACCAAATGGCTTCTATTACCGCCTCAGCTACAGCAATAACCCGCATTTGTTGTTTATTCGGTAACAGTATCTTGCTTGGAAGATTTACAGCTCACTGTTCCGTTATTCAAACTGTATAGTACCGTTTGTGACTTTTAGTCGTCTTATTGGTTTAGGAAACTTGCTACAGTGATCCCAGTCACTTCAAGTTCTCATTTCTCCATAGACTAAGACAACATCCTTAGTTCTCTAAGATACTAACGGATGTAATTAACATCAGTCCAGTAACTATCACTCGGATTGGCCTGTTTTTGAATCCATATGCTCAAAGCGTATGAGACACCAGGTCGCGTACATTTTTCAATATACGATTTCTCAGAGAGTTTCAAAAACTTTAAATCTTTCCCAGAAGATCTTTATTCCTTGAATAAAGGTTGTTTCTCCCAAGAATTCCACGGAGAATTTTCTCGAAAGCCAAGTTTTCGCCGATTGTAATATGGGAATATCATTTCCAAGAAATGACATATTATCATTATTGTATAGGACATCCATTGTCAGTGCGCTCCCACTAACCCTCTTATACACAATAATCTTTTCGTTTTGAATTAAATCATAAACAATTATGATTACATCAAAACGATAATTCCAAGAACCTATGCTCGCTTCAATCCAAACATGGATCGAATAACCTGCAAACCTTGTTTGCTAGTTTTGGTATGACAAAACCGACAGGATGTTATAAACATCCTCCAAAAGGTTTCATTTTCAGGAAAGCGATTTTCTCGTTAAGCTGACATATTTCATAAATGAAACACGCAGTTTTAGCAAGCATTATCCAAATGGATTTTCCGTGGCACAATTAAAATGTTGAATCGTAATCAACAGAATGTTGATAACGATACATTTCCGCTAAAAACCTAGCTTTATATGTTGGTATGTTGCCATCCATGTATGTCTTCCTTGAAGACTTATATAGTACCTGTAGGCACAATGCCTTGCGGTACATCAACTAGTATCCAAACTTGTTGATATACATGGAATCCATTACGGATTCATGACACATTGTCATAATTAGGGAGTCGATACCTTGTATCACTACCTCATATGTAGTCAGTTGGTATACCTCAATAAGATAGACATCTTTTTGAGGTGAGATCAGAAACCCAAACCCATGTTGTTTTCTGACTCTCTTCGACATACGTGGTTCTTCTGTATTCGAAGATTAATGTTATAGTCTCATCATTGATGAACTATATGTGTTCCATTAGGATTCGATGTCTAGAATAATATTACTCTGATTTTCATCGAGTTTTACTATCCTCCCACTTACCACTGTATATCGGTATTCCTCTAAGGAAAACCGCATGGCGAGCAACAATCTAATTGTTCTCAGGTGAGATGTATAAGTACAATACTTTGGTATCCCTATGATAACCTACAATTGGCACTTATCCATTTTGGGTTATAGTTTGGTATCATCCAAACATATGCCAAGCATACCCAAATATTCAGGAATGAGAAACCCGGTTTCTTTCCTGTTCATATCTAATATGACATCTGTTAAAAAGATTTTTATGGAACCTTATTTTAAATAAGTTCTTCACTGATTATGCATATCCGTTGAAGGAAATGGTAGCTCAGAGCGACTCATGATTAACCTTATCATGTCCAACAAAATTCGGTTTATCCGTTCGGACACACCGTCAAACTGGCGTGTTCCGGGAGGAGTCCTCATTGAAAGAATACTACACTATTTCAAGTATTTAAGAAACTTATTGCTTAAGTATTTACATCATGGTCTAACCGTGATGATTTAATACCTTAGCCAATCTGTTTGTCTATTTCATGTCGAAACTATAAAAGTTTCCGATTTGTGTTTCTAAAGAAACACATAACCATAACGAGATGCCACATCCGTAAAGGTCACGAAATATTCATATCAACCTCTAGCCTAGCTAGATATGGGCCCACTTGCTTCACTATGAACTAGGGCTTACAGATCTGTGGCATTTGCACTTTTACCAAGTATATAGTGTTTTAGGCACTTTGCCCAATAAACTAGATTCGTAGACTTTATTTGATTGGAATCAAATCAGTGCGAGTACCCACTCTTCAAAAGTGTGGATATACGAGTCTTGTTTGATTGTGTCCCAGACAACAATGCCACAATATGTTTCTTCTGATCAAATCAGTTTGAGCTATTTGTTTGTCATGTTATATATTTGAGATATTATTTATATTCAAAATATAAATTCTGTCATTCACATCTAATGTGTTTATCTCAATATCATCTTTATATAATAAAACACATTAGTGTTCTAGAATATAAAGGTTCACCCGCAACGGGTTAAACACTGATATAGAGATAATGTTCATAGTCAAACTAGTTTGCCACAATTTTACGAACATGTGTGAATAAATCGAGGGAGTTGCGTAATACTCACATCGATCAGTTGAGCGACGCTTTGACGAATAAAAATTCTGTTTTGCTCACTGGTTTGTTCGGAAGTGGGCGGCATTTTGCCCACTGGTTTCAGCCTTCATCAACAAGAAAACAAGCTCCAAGCTTCGTCATTTGATTCCCGACTCATGGGTGGACTTCCCTATCACCTTCGCATGATCCCGGAGTGTGCTAGCACTCTTGATTTTGCTACAAAATCGCACTGCTTCCCCTTCACTGCTCACGGTTTTTCAGTGGAAAAAACCAGTGAAGAAAGCCCACCCTGGGCATTTAGATAAGAGAAAATGGAGAGAGAGAGGAGTTGTGAGAGTTGTGTTGATTTTCAAAAAATCAAAGACATATATACCATATATTAAAATATAGAAAATGTCTTGTTAAGCTTTCAAAAAGCTTTCCACCAACCTTGAGTGTTCCACACTCATTCACTAACCAATCAACTCAATCAATCACATTAATCAATCAAGTGTCACATAACTCAAAGTGACATGTGATTTGACGCTTGATGTGACGCTAGATGCGACTAGTGATTTGACGCTTGATATGACTTGTGTGCCGCAATCGAATTCGAAATACGAATGCGCTCGCAAATAATCCCGGGCTCGGGTTCGCTAATTCCAAATTAACAAATTTTCTGTTGCGTCGTAATTAAATGATTACGCCTAGCAAAATCACTATTCACGTCGCTAACGAATTAATTCTAAATTAATTTGTTCGCCCGAATTAAAATCTAATTTTAATTTCGTGTCGAAATCCAATTTCGTATAATATATCGAATATATTATTTTATCGATTAATTCCAAATTAATCGTTCTCTCTCTTTAAATGATATTTTATCCCAGATAAAATTTCTCCGCAATTAATCCCAGATTAATTTTCTCTCTCATCTTATTAATCACAGATTAATTAAAAGTGCGAGTCATACGTCATCGGTGAATCTTTGGGAAGTGACCTATGAGATCCCCGGATATGTTGGCAGTAAATTCGGTCGTCGGACTATCCGAACACGTAAATACCTAGTACTAAGTTTATACCGATTTACAAGACAAGGTTGGCCTCTAGCAAAGCGCCATGCCTACCCAATTCTCCGGAAATATCCTTACAGTAATAAGGATCTATATCAGGCGTAGTATACGTAGTATCGCGTATTTCTGTCCAGTAACGGATGATCACATGCGAGGCCTGGGGCTGGTACAATGTCTGCCCCATACGAAGCATATATCGGATTACGAGCAACTAGTCTCTTTAATATCGGATAATCATGACCAAGTCATATTATCCCGACGATTGCAACCTTATTTAGAGAACCAGTTCTGTATTTCTGCGCGATCATCAACTCCATTTGACTGGAATGACACTTCCGTCTTGACATCACACCGAACACACTACGATTCTCAATATACCCAGCATTGGCGTACACAGAACCTGTTAAAGCCCTGGACGACCGCAAACAAAGTATATTGATTGTCGAAGTATTAGCGGTGCAAGTCTCAGGTTAAGACCAAATATACCTACCCTGATTTCGGACTTCCATAGACGCATAGTCATTACCAATGGAATTCCGAGGGGGTCTATCCAGAGCGAAGCTGTTTCCCGTACCATCGGTGAAACACAACCTCCTATTACACTTGCATGAGTATCCTATACCCAAATATATGAGAACTATGTCGTTGTGCCATCATAACGCGCACAAGTGTAATACTAGTCTTTTACGCATTCATCGATGTCCAATCTCGATAATGCTCTAACTAGGGATATTTAATGATTTATCCTTCGTGGACTAATACTGTCTCATATCATTCTCAATCCAGGAACAAATCACAGGGACCTCCTATCATTTATATATCTAGGTGATCTAATCACAAATGATAAGAGAGCAATCTCTTTTGTCACATAGTTAATTTGTACAACACCGTGATTTGTACAAATAGTGACGCTATGGATCATAATTGTCCAACATACGTACGATAATGGAATCGAACTCTAATCTTCTTATCTTTATCGTATTTTTTTTACGCATTTTATTTACCGGTTTTGGATTGGTTGTTTTGGTATTTGAGTTTTGAATTGTTGTTTTCGGATTGTGGTCTTTATCATGAAGTGTGGTTGGGTGGTTGTTGTAGGCCTCAGATGGGCATTATTGGTATTGGATTGTAAATGGAAAGCTCGTATTTTAAACAGAACCATGCCGATTTTCACTTAGATTTATGCGAGCGTTTGATTAGGTGTGTTTTACAACTCAGGTTTTGATATGTCACTTTTCGATGATCTTTGGGCGGTCCCTGGTCAGCAGTATACGGGTGCCTCGTAGAGCATGCTGAATGAGCACGAAGAGAGTTTTGTAGATGTTAGGCATTTAGCATCGTTGTGAGATCGATTTCACGCTTCAAGTGTGGGGTTGAGGTAGGGTTTGGTACTCATCTTAATTGTGGTTTTAAATTATATATATGTATATCATTATGTTATGCCTATGAAAATGATATGAAATGCGTTTTAATATTATTCATGTTTTATGGAAATGTAAAATGGCGTGTTGGACGACACAACACGACTATGATGAGTTTTATTATTTTATTTTTATAAATATCTGCATGGTAGTATAAATATAAATTGGATCGGACTTGGATCGACTAAAAATATTAAAATTGGATATATTAAATTTGGTATATGTGGATCCCTGTTGTGGTGCACATCTTGGTTATCATATTTGCATGTTGTGGTATTTGCTTGTGTGAAGTCCTGTTTTGGCCCACCTTATAAATCCCAGTTGACCCTTTACAGCAATTGTTACGCGGTCTCGAGTCGCGTTATTTGGACGGTGATGATTGGGTGAGAGTCCAGAACCTTCGCATGATTCGTTTATTATTGTCCCTTTGTGGAATTTGATCATGAGGAACCCTTCATGGCATATTATCATGTTTATTATGTGGCCCCATTGTGACACATTGATTATTTACGACTCTTGTTTGAGATGACCGATTATGTGGCCCCATGTGGAACATTGTTTGTTTACAGCTCCAGTGTTGAGAGTCTGGTTACGCGGCCTTATGTGACATTTCACTGACATATTTTTATTTAGAGGATTAATGTAGTCGAGGATGTATATTTTTATTTATATTGATAGAATGTATAAATTATAGTTATTTCTTAACTCGCATCCTCGACACTGTTTTGTTGGGCATATATTTATGTATTATACTTACCATGCAAGGTTTTTGTAAAACCAATTAAGGTGATTACATTAATCCCTATTGAGCACGTGGTTTCACTAATCCCTCAACTTAACATTTCATATTAGACCTTGGAGCTTCGAAGCTTGGGGGTGCGTTCTGCGCTTTAGAGCCTCGGAGAGCAAGGAGCGGGTTTGACTAATCGAGAGTGTTCGGATCGTGTTGAGTAGTTTTCTTCGTTTCGACGGTACTAGTGCATTCGTGAAGGTAATTGACTTGTATTTGAGATTATCAGACTATGTACTTGTTTAGGTGATGCATTGCATAGTGGAACCATTATTTTAATTTTAATTATCTATTTTACGGTAAGTGTTTACATTTAAACTGTGGGAATATTTCTGGATATTTTCCGTATAATTTATATTTTATTTTGTTTTAAAGTCCTCATGGCATGTTTTGAAATTTTATATTTTGGTCCCTTTTGACCAAGTCATGTTTTTATATTTTGACCGTTTTCTACTGATTTTTTGACCACTTGACCGGTTTTGTTATAATTTTACTTAATTAATTTACCGTATTGTCATTTTCCCCGGTTTTGGGTCGTGGTAATATTTTTGGTATTAGAGCGCCATCTTTACTTTCTTTGGGATGTGACACCTGTCAAGAAAATATTTTGAGTTTTGATTTCGCATTTTCAATGTTTTGGTCTGTATGCATCATCGTATAGTGAAAGTCTGGTAATATAATATATAGTCAGTTGTAAGAGTCCGCGAAGAGATTATGATAGCACTACTTTGATACCGACTGATAAGCGGAAAATATATCAATATTTACCGCCAATTTTACTTAATATTTTGTATAGTTTCTCGATTTTTATGAATATTTTGATGTGTTTTGTGTTATTTTATAGATAAATAAGATTTCAGGACTCAATGGAATCAAATCAGGGCTTAATCGGCGAAAAACGGAACAAATGGGCAAAAATAGAAATTCGCGTCGCGACGTGCACACCTTCTACGTTGCGACGCGCTGTAATTATTGAGCTACCGACACTTGTCATCGCCACGTTAGCACGTGTGTCATCATTACGTCATCATGACGTCAGCCAATAATTCAGCCTGACGACACGTCATCACTTACGTCATCATGAAGTCAGCACAATAATTCAGTATGCTGACACGCGTCATTTATTGTGTCAGCATGACGTCAGCGTCGCGACGCCAAGCCTTCACGCGTCGTGATGCCGAGCCAATAATTCAGCTGCCGACAGCCGTGTGCCATGTGTCAATATCTCATCAAAATCGTGTGCCATGTGTTAAGGATCGACACGCGTCGCGACGCCAGAGCCAAAATTTACCTACAAATTGAGGCCGAATTCATTTGAAAAATTCATACTTTATTCTGGGGATTTCCTTAAGAATACTAAGAAGATAGTATCTTGTTTGTTTATTTACAGTTTTCTTGTATTTAATTTTTATTTTAAGTAATAAATCTTTCTTTAGTTTACTTTAAAGTATGAATAGGTAACTTCCATCTGCTGGGGTGAAAGGTAAAGCTTTTTTAATTATATTTTAGATTAATCTCCCTTAGTTATAATATATAAACTATCTTAAAACCTGACTTAATGGGATGCCGCCTTTATGGTCAGTTGGACTTAATTAAATTGATTTTAACCTGACTTAATTGGATATCGCCTTTATGATCGGTTGGAATTAATCAAAAATCTGACTTAATCAAGATACCGCTTATATGGTCGGTTGGTGATGTCATGCAAATTTATATATTATAATAAGAGATATTTCTAAATTAGAAGTAATATAAGTAGATCCCCTAACCCCCATTATTTTATTTTATTATTTTATTTTACCTTTTAATATTCAAGTTTATTTTATGTCATTTTCTTTATTTAAGTTTTTAATAATCCTATATATGTGTTGTAACAAAATACCATATTTAGGGTTGTGATGAATTCCAATATCACTGGTTTATAAGGTGGTATTTTATGTTTTCGGTAATATATTGGTTTTTTAATTGAGTCTTAGACTTAATGCTTCTTGTTAACTGGCCACTAATAAGATTGATTTCGTAAACTTAAAATGAACTTGGAAAAAGGATTTTAGGTTTAGCTATAGACTCAATAGCTCACGATCTCACCTTGGGGTAAATTTCACTTATGGTAGATTTGCTTACAAGATAGGAATTACCTGTCAGGTAGGGGTAGCCATAATTGGAAATTTAATTTAATGAATTCGGAGTTTCTTAATTAACATAGGAATATAGTTAATTGGGTTACTTTGGGTGTTTGCATTTGACCATCGGAAGAGGCTTTTGCATAACTTCTTGTTCCAGGTTAATAAACCGATATATTGCACAAACATGAGATAATTACTTCATCTTTAAAAGATATTGGAAGGATTCACAACCCTAGATAGATTTATAATATTGATTTTTCCTTCAATTTACTTTCACACTGTTTTATTTACTTGTTTTAAATAAAAATCATCATCCAACCACAATCAATCAATTAGATACTGGTAAACATTTAGCTTCATGTAGGCACTGCATTTTTTGCATGTAAGCCCCGATGATGAGTCTCGTATGGAGACACTACTTCTTTAGTTATGAAAGTCGCGGGAAACGGACGTTGGAAGGATAAAGTTGGAAATTGGAATTTTTGTTGGATTTAATCCAATTGCTTAGCTTCAGTTGCTTGTTGGATCTCTGTTTCAAAGCTAATCCTCGGCCCAAAACCCCCATAAACCACTTACCAAACCATAAACAAAACCTAAATACCCAAGCCTACCCAAAGAACCAAAGCCCACGCCCAATAAGACATCATTCACGCCCATATCACCCTTAATTAGGTAGATGCACATTTAGCACATGCTTAAATCAAGCCAAATCCCTTCCTAATTAAAAGAAATCTCATAGATCCCTTTCCTAATCAAAATCCAATCATAATCCTAAATTAGGAGATCTTTTCCTTATGAGATACCAATTAGATAGATGTCACCATCAACAGGAGATTCTTTCCTATTCAAATAAGGAAAGCCTTCACTCATTTGCCTAGAAAAAGGGGCATTCACTCACCTTCAAACCTAGAACACATTCACATAAGAGAGACAATATTCACACCCAAGACACATCTAAGACTCTCTCTCATTGCCGCATACACCAAGTCCTAAGCCCTAGCCTTGCCGTGAACACCATCCTTACCCTACCCTATTCACGCACATCACCCTTACACACTGTCTCATTGCCGCATCTAGCCACCTTCCATAGCCCCCCAATTCACGTCAAAATAGCCCTAAGTACAGTCCTAAAGCCACGCAAAATAGCCCCAAACACACTCCCCCACTGCACGCCAAAATAGCCCACCAAATCATCTCACTACAGTCCAAAAAAACTGCACTATTTAACCACTAAAACAGCACCTTTTCCTACCACCAAAACAGCAGCTAATACCCTTAAAATAGCCCAGAAATCACCCCAAAACTGCACTAAAAAACTGCACAAAACCCCCCTGAAATATCACCAAAAACAACAGCCCTTTAGCCCTCCAAAAACCACCAAAACAGTCCCTATAACAACCAAAACAGTGGCCTGAAAAACAGCATCAAAACAGCAGCGAAACGGAGTAAAAACAGCAGCCCAAACAGCAAAACAGCGAGGAAAAATGTTAGGTTAGTGAACCAAAAGAGTTGCGGATCATTCACCCTTCCGACGGCCTTGTAACGCGCTTTCGAGAAACGACAAAAAGAGGTTAGACCTGAGGGCACCCTTTTTACTTATCATCTTTCGTTTATTTTATTTATTCTAATATATTATCGCATGAGAGTCGTTTGTTGAGGCATGATGTGATTTCCGGATGAACGGAATATGTGTTCCCTTTTGTGGTATATATCGGATGGAAAAACGGACGTAAATTCCGTAGCCGAATCCGAATGGACTGTAGTGCGGTTTGTACTCGGGATACAATGCCACGTACCACTTAGGAGACACGTATTTCATCTCATCCAAACTTGTGTTTGAGCATGTTGTAGTTCGTAGGTTATTTACTCACTATCAAAGCATGATTTAGCTTAGTTTGTTATTTATTTTCCAAGCATGATTACGTTATTTTAGGCATGACATTTTGTTTAGTTTTTGATTATGTTTAAATTGCTATTCGTTTATTTTGGTTTAATGGTTCAATGTGCTCATTATGTGATATTGTGTGTTACCATTTAAAGACTTACTTTCAAGCATGCAAACTTAGATTAGGAGTTATTTTGATGAATACAAACTAGACATAGATTACCCTTGAGCATATATGTTGAATAGATTCGGTTAGTTTATTGCACAAATCATATCATCACAAGTGGCATAAGTAAGGGACCATTCTGAACCCAACGGTTTGAGGTCTTCCCTTACGAGGGGTGAGTACGGCCTTAAATCTCATTTTCCCGGTTCACACCGGGTGGAGACTCCATGTTATTTCTCCGGTTTAGATCCCCCGCGGGCTATTCCGTACTCCCAACTAGGTCGCGAGCCTAGAACAGCGTCGTCAGTTTCCGTGTCCTACAGTCTGGCGACTCCACTGGGGATAGAGAATTGACCCCGAAATAATATCTTGTAATGATTGTGATTTATGCTTTAGTTAACTGTGTCTACCGTAGGTTGATAGGGGTTTAATCAAAGGCACTTTTAAGGCTAGGTAATGGTTTGGTGTCTTCTTTCATTCACTACCTTTCTATAAGGAAAAGCTGTGAAGGCACCTAGATAATCATGTACTTGTAGCTTATTGTGATGGACTAATTTGGAGGACTCGTTATTTATTCCTGTCACCAAGCGATAAGAGCCTAAGAGGCTTGGGTACTTAAGGGAGCCTCACTCCACCCTCCCTCTGGGGAATCTACAATGGGAAATTTATTTGACAGTCAGTCACGCACCATAACTCGTTGGCACGTACTGTAAGGTATAAGAAAGGTGCGCTCACTTGGTTGCTTGAACCCTTGAGTGGGGAGTCCTAGTTGTGGGCAATCCTTCGTCAGCGGGAGCCTGTGTCTACATCCCTGTAAACCCGCGTGTGAGCTGTAGTTGTAGGACTAATAGAGACTATTCCTTTATGTTTGCGTTTAGGACCATTGTCATTTGGATTCAGTTGGACTTGTTGTCATGAGGTATGGGCTTGTTGGGCCATTTGTGCTTTATGGCAATTGGGCCAAAAGCGTCTGAAATGCCAATGTGCCGACTTATATATTCCATACATCGCACGCATCACATGCATTTCATGCATACACGCATCATGTTAACCCTTGTGTCTTAAAAGCCATCATAGATATCCGTTGGGTTAGGAAAATAGGGGCTTGTCAAGAAGAGTTTAGCAAACATGGATATCGGGGAAAAGGAAACCGAGAAACAGAAAACTTTACGGCAAGGATAGAAAGACCATTGGAGGGGCCTTCAAAAAAAAAGAAAAAAAAAAGAAAAAAAAAAGAAGAGAAAAATTGGTTGTTTGTTGTAGTCCTTAATAGTTAGGCATAAGTCCGATGATGAAATTGTTTGCTTTAGGGTGAAACCTTAGAAACGATAACTCCTGATGTGCTTTTATCTGATACTTTGAGTGATTGATCTATGTTAGACTCGCAAGCACTTGATTATGGTTCTTAGCAGTGAAAACTTGAGTAGTTAGCAAAGTGACTAGTTGAAGAAATTGTAGGTCGGTGAATGACCGTTTGCTTAGATGTCTATCTTGATTTGCTTATGTTATGATGTGTGGTATGGTTGAAAATGAAAGAAAAGTCTTTAAAGAAAAGAATTGAACCACTTATAACCAATAAGCGTGAAGCTACCCATGGGCGAGTATTAGGACCACCATGAGGAGAAATGCTACCTTAAAGGGTAGGTGTGTTGAAAAAAAGAGAAAAAAGAAAGAGAAAAAAAAGAAAAAAAAAAAAAAAAAAAGACAAAGAAAAGAAAAATAAAGCCATACCACATTGAGCACGGAAAAGCAATTACAGAGCATACCTGAGACATCTAGGTTTGTTTGACCCACCGATCCCTATTTCTGAAATGAAATCATCGAGTTAGCTTACCTAAGGATTAAGCTGTGAAAGAACCTTTGCACACACACACTTTGAGTATGTTTAGATCATTTATTCAAAGACTTGGATTTGAGTTGCATTGGGTGTTTTGAAAGTTCTCTGGTTTCATTACTGAGCATTCTTTGAGGACAATGATATGTATAACTATTGGGACTATTTCGTAGCATGTGATATAATATGATGATATGGAAGGCCCCACCATATGGTTCATCTTGACCAAGTGCAAACAGCGGAGAGCAGAAAGTTAAACCAAGTCTGGGGGCGACCAGTCTACCACCTTGTGAATCAGCAATACAACGAGTCATGGGACCAAAGAGAACTGAGCAATCACCAGAAGAGAACTGACAGAAAGAAACTGTAATCAGGCCCAGGGGGCGACCAAAGACAGTTATAGGCGAGAAGCACCGAGGAACACAAGGAAGACCTAACCCAACGGAATAGGAAATTCATTCATACATCCATGCATACACCTAACACATTTTGCATTCTTTTTGTGTTTGTTTTGTATTCACAGGTTTTTTGAAGAAGAAAAAGAGAAAGCGGCAAAGGCAAGCCAATCAGAAACAGCAACAATACAGTTTCAAGAATGAATCAGTATCAGTTTCAGGAATGAATCGGTATCAGTTTCAGGAATGAATCATTATCAGTTTCAGGAATGAATCAGTATCAGTTTCAGAAATGAATCAGTATCAGTTTTGGGACTGAATCCTAGGGTCGAGGCCCACATCGTCAAAAATGTGGAATGAATCCGGGAATGAATCCCAGGGTCGAGGCCCACATCGTCATAGTTTTGGAATGAATCCCAGGGTCGAGGCCCACTTCACCAGTAATTTTGGGAATGAATCCCAGGGTCGAGGCCCACATCAGCAGAGTTTTGGAATGAATCCGGGAATGATTCCCAGGGTCGAGGCCCACATCGACAGAGTTTTGGAATGAATCATAGTCCACATCAGCATCAGTTTTGAGGATGAGTCCCAGGGTCAAGGCCCACATCAGCAGCAGTTTTAGGGATGAGTCCCAAGGCCGAGGCCCACATCAGAATCAGTTTTGGGGATGAGTCCCAGGGCCGAGGCCCACATCAGTATCAGTTTAGGGGTGAGGCCCACGCCAGTATCAGTTTGGGGCGAGGCCCACATTAGTATCAGTTTGGGGCGAGGCCCACATCAGTATCAATCTAGGCCGATGCCCACATCAGTATCAGTTTAGGGGCGAGGCCCATATCAGTATCACTTTGGGGCGAGGCCCATATTAGTATCAGTTTGGGGCGAGGCCCATATCAGTTTAGGGGGAGGCTCACATCAGTGTCAGTCTGGGGGCGAGGCCTACATTAGTATCGGTCTGGGGACGAGGTCCACATCAGTATTAGTTTTGGGCGAGGCCCATATCAGTATCAGTCTAGGGGCGAGGCCTATATCAATATCAGCATGGGGGCGAAGCCCATATCAGTACAAGCATGGGGGCGAGGCCCACATCAGCATCAGTCCGGGGCGAGGCCCGTATAATTATTAGTTCATGGTCGAGGACCATATCAGTATCAGTTTGAGGGCGAGGCCCACATTGTCGGTGGTATTGGGATGCGTCCCAGGGTCGAGGTGCCCCCGTTGTCGGTTGCAGTTCCGGGATGTGTCCTAGGGTCGAGGGCCAACTGCATCATCAGTTGTAGTTCCGGGATGCGTCCCAGGGTCGAAGACCACTACATCATCAACTTAAGGGCGAGGCCCATTTTTCAGCGGTATTGGGATGCGTCCCAGGGTCGAGGTGCCCCTGTGGTCGGTTGCATTTCCGGGATGTGTCCCAGGGTCGAGGGCCCACTACAACATCAGTTGTAGTTCCGGGATGCGTCCTAGGGTCGAGGACCCACTACATCATCAGTTTAAGGGCGAGGCCCACATTGTAAGTGGTATTGGGATGCGTCCCAAGGTCGAGGGCCCCCGTTGTCAGTTGCAGTTCCGGGATGCGCCCAGGGTCGAGGGCCCACTGTATCATCATCAGAATCAGTCTTGCCGGGTATGGCACTTTTGGGGCGAGGCCCACATCATCAGTTTCGTCGGGTATGACACTCCGGGTATGGAGATACATCATCAGTTCTGCCAGGTACGGCACTCCGGGTACGGGGATACAGCATCAGTTCTGCCAGGTACGACACTCCGAGTACAGAGATACAGCATCAGTTCTGCCAGGTACGACACTTCGGGTATGGAGATACAGCATCTGTTCTGTCACGTACGGCACTTCGGGTATGGAGACATCAGATCAGTTTGCCAGGTACGGCACTCCGAGAATGGAGCACAGTTCGAGAATGAACAAGCCGAGAATGGCACTCCGAGAATGGAGCACAGTTCGAGAATGAACAAGCCGAGAATGGCACTCTGAGAATGGAGCACAGTTCCAGAATGAACAAACCGAGAATGGAATTTCGAGAATGCAGCACAGTTCGGTAATGAACAAGCCGGGAATGGCACTCCGAGAATGGAACACAGTTCGAGAATGAACAAGCCGAGAATGGCACTCCGAGAATGGAGCACAGTTCAGGAATGAACAAGCCGGGAATGGCACTCTGAGAATGGAGCACAGTTCGAGAATGAACAAGCCGGGAATGGCACTCCGAGAATGGAGCACAGTTCGAGAATGAACAAGCCGAGAATGGCACGTCGAGAATGGCACAACAACATCAACTCTGCGACACTCTAGGAATGGAGACGCAACTGCGACGCCCTAGGTACGGGGTTTAGCACGCTGAGAATGGCACAATAACATCAATTATGCGACACTCTAGGAATGGAGACACAACTGCGACGCCCTAGGTACGGGGTTTAGCACGCCGAGAATGGCACAACAACATCGACTCTGTGACACTCTAGGAAAGGAGACGCAACCACGACGCCCTAGGTACATGGTTTAGCACGCCGAGAATGGCACATCATCAAATTCAGTTCAGATCAACATGGAAAGTCAAGTGGCAGCTGGCGAGCCAGGTAAGTGAAAATGCATTGCACGTACTTTGATAGGATTGTCATTGTCACACACTGCACAAGTCCCATCAAAGTGGGGGCGACTGTATGCACTGCATTTTTGCATGTAAGCCCCGATGATGAGTCTCGTATGGAGACACTACTTCTTTAGTTATGAAAGTCACGGAAACGGACGTTGGAAGGATAAAGTTGGAAATTAGAATTTTTGTTGGATTTAATCCAGTTGCTTAGCTTCGATTGCTTGTTGGATCTCTGTTTCAAAGCTTATCCTCGGCCCAAAACCCCCATAAACCACTTACCAAACCATAAACCAAACCTAAATACCCAAGCCTACCCAAAGAACCAAAGCCCACGCCCAATAAGACATCATTCACACCCATATCACCCTTAATTAGGTAGATGCACATTTAGCACATGCTTAAATCAAGCCAAATCCCTTCCTAATTAAAAGAAATCTCATAGATCCCTTCCTAATCAAAATCTAATCATAATCCTAAATTAGGAGATCTTTTCCTTATGAGATACCAATTAGATAGATGTCACCATCAATAGGAGATTCTTTCTTATTCAAATAGGAAACCTTCATTCATTTGCCTATAAAAAGAGGCCTTCACCCACCTTCAAACCTAGAATACATTCACATAAGAGAGACAATATTCACACCCAAGACACATCTAAGACTCTCTCCCATTGTCGCATACACCAAGTCCTAAGCCCTAGCCTTGCCGTGAACACCATCCTCACCCTACCATATTCACGCACATCACCCTTACACACTGTCTCATTGCCGCATCTAGCCACCTTCCACAGCCCCCCAATTCACGTCAAAATATCCCTAAGTACAGTCCTAAAGCCACGCAAAATAGCCCCAAACACACTCCCCCACTGCACGCCAAAACAACCCACCAAATCATCTCACTGCAGTCCAAAAAAACTTCACTATTTAACCACTGAAACTGCACCTTTTCTTACCACCAAAATAACAGCTAATACCCTGAAAATAGCCCAGAAATCACCCCAAAACTGCACTAAAAAACTGCACAAAACCCCCCTGAAAAATCACCAAATATAGCAGCCCTTTAGCCCTCCAAAAACCACCAAAACAGTCCCTATAACAACCAAAACAGTGGCCTGAAAAACAGCATCAAAACAGCAGCGAAACGGAGTAAAACCAGCAGCCCAAACAGTAAAACAGCGAGGAAAAATGTTGGGTTAGTGAACCAAAAAAGTTGCGGATCATTCACCCTTCCGACGGCCGTGTAACGCGCTTTCGAGAAACGACAGAAGAGGTTAGACCTGAGGGCACCCTTTTTACTTATCATCTTTCGTTTCTTTTATTTATTCTAATATAATATCGCATGATAGTCGTTTGTTGAGGCATGATGTGATTTCCGGATGAACGGAATATGTGTTCCATTTTGTGGTATATCAGATGGAAACCCGGACGTAAATTCCGTAGCTGACCGGCGTAAACACACACGTATAACGCAAGCGCACATATCGTTCAAGTAGTATAAAAATATCGATCCCACGAGGACTTAATTCCTACTGTTGTTATTAATTATTGAATCTATTTATTTACAGATATCTAATTGAGGGAGAAGTGAATGATTGCTTGATTGATTTGGTTGATTGTAGATTTGCTAAATAAATAAATAAATAAAAAGACAAAAGAAAATACTAAGGAAAATAACAAAAGACACAAAGATCTAGGGTGTGAATCATTCTAATATCTTTTAAAAGATGAAGTGATTATTTTATGTTTGTGTAATAAATCGGTTTACTAACCTGGAACACTAAATTATGCAAAAGCCTCTGTCGATGGTCAGACGCAAATACCCAGTTTAACCCAATTGAACCATATGTCTATGTCAACCAAATTATCTGGATTCATTAAGTTTAAGTTCCAATTATGGCTACCCCCGCCCGACAGGTATATGTCTATCCTGTAAGGAAATCTATTAAAGGGTTATCTATCCTCAAGGAAGATCGTGGCTATTAAGTCTAAGGCTGAAACCTAAAATCCATATGTCTAGTTCATTTTAGATTTACCACATCAATCTTATTAGTGATCAGACAACAAGAAGTATTAAGCTTAAGACTTAATAAGTAAACCTTAAATTACCCAAACTATAAAATAACCCCTTATAAACCGATGATATTAGAATTCATCACAACCCCAGATAACTAACACATAACTAGGGCTAGTAAAAACTTAAAAGTAAAAGACATAAAATAAAAATGCTGAAACGTAAAAGACATAAAGTAAAAGCTGAAAAGTAAATTGTTGAAAAGTAAATGACGGAAAGTAAATGCTGAAAGTAATTACTAAAAAGTAAATGCTGAAAGTAAATTGCTGAAAGTAAATAAAGTAAAAGTACAATAAAAGAAAATGCTGAGGTAAAATGATCCACTTTTATTACTTTTATTTTAGATATCTCCCTTAATAAATTATTAACTTTGCATGATAATTACCAACTAGCCATATAGGCGGTATCCAGATTAAGTCAAATTAATAAATAATTACCAACCGACCAATCAGGCGGTATCCAGTTTAGTCAGGTTAAAACAATTTAAATAATTACCAACCGACCAATATGGCGGTATCCTCGTTAAGTGAGGTTTTAACTAGTTTATATATTATAATTAAAGGAGATTAATCTAAATTTAGTAATAAAAGTTTTACCTTTTACCCCAGCAAAAGGGGAGTTACCTCCTCATTACTGAAAAGTAAAAACTGAAAATTAAAGAAAGAAAAGTATTGTGCGTAAAAGTAAATTGCGGAAAGTAAAAACTGAAAAGTAAAGAAAAGAAAGTGCGAAAGCTGAAATTAATTACTAAAAGCTATAAATAAACAAACAAGATACAATCTTCTTAGTATTCTTAAGGAATTCCTTAGAAGAAAGTATGAATTTTACAAATGAAATGGCTTGGTATTTATAGGCAAAATTTTACTCCATCAAATCATCCACCAAATCAATTATTAATGCTCCACTAATTGCTCCACCAAATCCATTATTAATTACTCCACTAATCTCTTATCATGTTTGGTGATGATTTGATAATTTTTATTATTTATTTATTAATTTATTTTTTGCTTTGAAAATGATTGAAAGTGACTTTAATAATTACACACTACACACTTCTTGATGGTTCATCAATTTCGGGCATGAAATCTTCAGAATTAGAAATTACTTTGTCTTTCAAAGTTGTATATCTTTGAGTCTTCTTTAATCTGGAATTTGAATTAGCTGAATCCAATATCTGAGTAAAAAGATATGCCCAAAATACGACAGATGCGCAAAACTGGAATTTCCAAAACTGCACTTCGTCAAAACGCCCTTTCAAGTTTCCAATCTCCAAAATTAAAATATCAAGTCCAATAATTGCCCTTATTTGACCCATATTTCGTCCTAAATGATTTTATTAAGTCCGAATATTATTTTATCTGCAAAATAACTAAAACACATCAAAACGTTCATCAAACCCGAGAAACTAACAAAATATTAAGTTAAAGGGGCGGTAAATATTGATATATTTTCCGCTCTTCACACCCCCAAACCTAAAATTTTGCTAGTCCTCGAGCAAAACACAACAAATAAAAATAAAATTAAACTAAGCCACTTTCGTAGGGATCACGGTTGCATTTAGCATATGCAACAAGCCTTTAAACCCCTAGGTGTCCCTAGTGGACGAGTTGTAGTCTCGTGAGGGCTTACAGCAACGATACCCACAAACGTTTTACAAAAGTAAAAAGATAATAAAACTAATGCACACAAAAGCAAAAAGACAAGAGAAAATAGAATAAAGAAGTTAGTGACTAATCAGGTGAAACTTCTACTCCAAGTCAATAGTTGTTTTGTTTCATTCTAAATTACAGAATAAGTAAATTCTCCGATTATTTTTACCATTCTTCATATACACAGCCACAAAATATTAAACATCTCATTTTTTCCACAACAGTCATAAGTGCAGTTGATAAGAGAGTAATATTTTTGTCCTAAAGTTCTATCAGATTTCACACATTTTTTGCAGCAATGGAATAATTTTTCATTTTCTGATTTTTTCTTTGATTTTTTTTCTTTTTCTATTTTTATTTATATACAATATATCTTCCATCTATGTAGCGAGTGTTGGGTCGGTGGCTCCCAAACCAGTTGGCTTTAGGGCACCAGGTGTTAAGACACCCCTACAGACTTAATTACCCAGACTTCAGATATATATATTTTTTTTGCAGCATCTTTGATCCATGTAACGAGCTTTGGGCCAGTGACTCCCAAACCAGTTGGTTTTAGGGCACTAGGTGTTAAAACACCCTTACAGACTTAATAACTCGGATCTCGGATTTTTTTTCTTTTTTTTTTCTTTTTTTTTTTACTCCATTGCTTTTGAGATGATTCCTCTAATTAAACTAGAGCACTGAATATTACAAACTTTTCAATTTTAGCTCATGTCTGTATGTTACTATATATGTTGATAATATTTGCTAACTGAACATATGAAGATCCATTTTAGTCTGTTTTAAGGAAAATTCACAAATTAAAAATTCAAAATAAAATAAACAAAAATTAACTTGTTTCGAAAATAGGCTTGAGATACGTATCAGGAGTGGAAACTCCTTACTCATCTATCTCTTACCAATTTCACCTTTTAAGTCAAAATAAAAACACAAAAACACAAAATATTTTTGTAATTTTTGAAAATTTTCCAATTTTTTTTTTTTGTATTTTTCGAAAAATTTTGGACTAAAAATAAAAATAACACACAAACTAAAAAAAACAAGGTACTGATCAACTATTTCCTCCCCCAAACCTAAATGAGACATTGTCCCTAATGTCTTAAACAGTAAAAGGAGAGTTAAGAAGGTGTACCTGGTTAGCTGAAAATCTACAGGAAAAAAGTTAAGATCCAGATTAATCCGACGCCTCTTACCACGATCGTCCTCGGACCAATTTATCTTTGAAAGGATAGGGTCAACTTATGGTTCATAGGCTATGAGTTGGTCTATTAGATCCGGAGCAGTTCTGGCAGTGAAGAGAGAGTTCTTTCATAGGTTTTGACACGAACCCATTTCTCCGAGCATTATTAAGAAACACACAAAGAAAATCATAAAATCCATCAACGTTGAGCAGTCCAAGCGGTTTCTGGTGTATGTTCAGGTTCGCCCAAGATAGTACTAAAAAATTTCCTCCAATGTGCCCAAGCCACCTGGCAAAGAGATAAAAGCATCAGCACGGTTAATCATTTCTACCAGTCGTTCAGACATACCTGGCACGATCAGTTCCTCTCTGTTTGATGATCCAATAAGATTTGCCTCTGCCAAGGGTTTTGGGATAATTCCCAAAATATGACTGCCTCCTTCCTGTACGGCCTTTGAAACGATCCCCATAAGTCCAAGATTGCCTCCGCCATATATTAAGTGCATATTCCTTGCAGCTAAGACTCGACCCAATTCCTGTGCTGCTTCTATGTATTGTGGTTTAGTACCAACAGTGCTACCGCAAAACACACAAATGTTTTCAACTCGTCTTCTTGAAGTGGCTTCCATTTTTTTTACTCTGGATGTCTTCAAAAGTGCAATGATGGGCTGCATTTATAGTACCTGAAAAAGGCTGAGTAAAAATAGCACAAGTATCTTCCAGAGGACGATTAGTAGCGAAATAATATCGTGATAGTAAAAAATGTCTAGATCCTGTCGGAGAAAGAAAACAACAAAACAAATTACAATTATTAAGAAAAGACAAAGATATAATATTTACAAGAAACGTAACGGCTTGATTGACGTCTATGCGTCAGGAACAAGTTTCCCATCCAATTTTCTTATAAATTGGCAAACAGGGTCTTTTTGAGTCAGATTCCCGAGACTTAACAGTTGTCTTTCTTTTTGGAATTGTGTATGTAATTTGCGAATGGCTATGTGAACATATCCACTGGGATGCGTCTCAAGAGTTGAAGATATTTCATCTACAGACTCCTTACTCAAGCCATCCCTAATGAATTTAATTTTGTCTTCGCGATTATCAGACACCATTCCTAAAGAACGACAACGAGTGTTGCAATTAAATCGTGCACATTTGAAACAAACACCCATTTGCTTAGCTCTACGTTTCTTTGCATATGTGCTTCTTCCGAAACCAGGCAGATGTGAAATAAAAGAGTCAGAAGACTCACCTGCCAATCAGACTCGTGCTTCAATTACCCAACGAATGTCATTGGGCACACCATGGATCGTCAGTAGTCTCATTCGTTCCAAGCGAGCTTTGTAAACTTTCATTAGAGATTTTTTAGGGAGAGAAGGAAATTGCTTGTGAAAATTGCGAGAGCTTCTTCCATCTTGAAATGACTAAACCTGCAAAAATTAAACACACAAAAATAAAAAACACACCAAATCACAATATACACAAATTGCATGGGTTGCCTCCCTGCGAGCGCTAAGTTTAAAGTCATCAGCTAGACGTGACTGCTCGATCGTTTATGCTGGATCTGAAAGTGTGACACTTTCTTTTTGTCGCCCAAATGATTCTCCCCAGTAGTGCTTGACACGCTTGTTTTTAACCTTGAAAGTTTTGTTAGCGTCAAGATCATGTATCTCAACGGCTCTATTTGGTAAAACTTTGGTGATCACAAATGGACCTGACCATCGTGATTTTGGCTTCCATGGGAAGATTTTCACCCTTGATTTGTTTAACAGTACCTTCTGCCCTGGTTCCAGTTGTATGCGCACTAACTTTTCATCATGTCTTTTCTTGCCATTTTCTTTGTACAATTTGGCATCCTCAAAAGGCTGATTATGAAATTCCTCCAATTCGTTGAGTTGGTGGAACTTTTTCTCTTCTGTTGCTTGTAGTGCAAGAATTGGCTCCTTCAGTATAAAAGACGCTTTATCTTTAGGCTCCACAAGCAATTGACATGTTTTAAGTTTGTCAGTAGAACTTTGCATTCCATTGGAGTTCTGAATGGTACTGTGTATCACATCGAGTCTGAAACATTCCTCTTTCTTTTCATCATCTGGGAAATTCATGGCCTTGAAAACATTGAATGTTACTTCTTGGTCATGTACCCTCATGGTTAATTCTCCTTTTTGTACATCAATAATGGTTCGACCTGTAGCCAAGAATGGTCTTCCAATGATGATTGGCACGTCTGCGTCTTCCTCCATATCAAGGACAATAAAATCTGCTGGGAAAATGAATTTGTCAACCTTGACCAGCACATCCTCAACTACGACTCTTGGAACTACGAGCGTTCTATCAGCAAGTTGCAGTGAGACTGAAGTTGGCATTGTTTCTCCAATCTGTAATTTCCTGAAAATAGAAAAAGGCATCAAGTTAACACTCGCACCTAAATCACACAAAGCCTTACCAAAGTTATGTTCTCCTATGACGCAAGGAACAGTGAAACTGCCAGGATCTTTCAACTTCGGGGGAAGTTTCCTCTGAATGATGGCACTGCATTCTTCTGTTAATGCTACTGTCTCGTAATCTCCCAATCTCCATTTTCCTGAAAGAATATCTTTCATGAATTTGGCATAGGTGGGCATTTGTTCCAATGCTTCTGCAAATGGAATGTTGATATGCAGCTTTTTGAAGATCTCCAGGAACCAGGAAAATTGCTTGTCCAATTTGTTCTTCTGAAGACGTTGAGGAAAAGGTGGAGGTGGAATGATCTGTTCTTTTTCCTTTGCTTCTTTTTCCTCCATCTGTTGCTTTGTTTCTTTTGGAACTTCCTCAACAGCTGTTTTGGCTCCAACATCTTTGTTGATTTCAGTACCGCTTTTTAACATGATGGCATGACATTGCTCCTTCCCCATGTTCCTTGGATTTGGCTCTGTGTTGCTAGGAATGGTACCTGGCGGTCTGTCACTCTGAGCATTGGCCAGTTGTCCAATTTGATTCTCCAGTGCTTTAATAGAAGCTGATTGGCTTTGATTGAATGCTATTTGAGCTTGAAACATAGCATCGTATTTTGCTTCTTGCTTTTTGAACATCTCTGCAAACCATTCTTTCATTTCTGGTTCTTTTTCATGCTCCTGGCCTTTGTTCTGCTGGTGGAATCCAGGTGGTGGATAGTTCTGTTGCTGGAATCTAGATGGTGGGTTGTTCTTTTGCCCTGAACTGTTGCTCCATGAAAAATTGGGATGATTTCTCCACCCAGGGTTGTAGGTGTTGGAATATGGATTGTTCATCTGTCTGTTGAAATTATTGACATAGTTCACTGTCTCTTCCTACTGAACTGGTTCTGGTGCTCCTCTATATGATGAACTTGTGGATCCACCATTAACCTTAATGTTAAGAGTTTCCAGATTTTTGCAAATCATATCCAGCTTGACATTCAGTGCTGTGTTGGCTCCAACTTCATAAATTCCTGCGATTCTTTGGATCATGCTCCTTTCTGTTGGCCACAAAGAATTATTGTTGGCCATTTCTTCAATTAAATCCCAAGCCTGATCTTCTCCTTTTGCCATCAAAGCTCCTCCAAGCAGCATCAATTGTGGTTCTCATTATTCCAGAAAGTCCATTGTAGAAGGTTTGGACTTGTAGCCACTTTGCGATCTCATGATGAGGACATTTCCGGAGTAAATCTTTGAATCTTTCCCAAGCTTCGCAAATGGATTCTGAATCTTGTTGTACAAAAGATGTGATGTCATTCCTCAGTTTTGCTGTTCTGGCTGGTGGAAAGTACTTTGCAAGAAATTTGATGGCTAAAGTGTTCCAAGTTGTGATAGAACCTGCTAGTAGTGAATGTAGCCATGCTTTAGCTTTGTCCTTCAGGGAGTATGGAAAAACACGCAGTCTCATTGCTTCTTCAGCTGCTCGGTTGTAATTGAAAGTGCCGCAAACTTCCAGGAAGTTGCTGATGTGAGCATTAAGATCTTCAGTTGCATTTCCCCCAAACTGTACTGACTGCTGAATCGTCTGGATGCATGTTTTGATGTCACCTGCATTTGCTGGTAAGGGAGGAAGTACAATACAAGAAATGAGTCTGTCAACCACCGGAATTGTTCTGTCTCGAATGGGAATTGGTGGTGCAACCTCCAAAGGTTCAGGTTCCATGTTAACAATTGCTTCTTGGCCTTCTCGCCTTTCCTTCTCAACTGTCTAATGGTTCTTTCAATTTCTGGGTCAAGCGGTCGAAGTTCAAAGCTTCTGGTTCGTCTCATGTAGTTTCTGAGAACCTGAAACACAAGAAAACAAAAACAATAAGTAAAAAGAAATTAGATACAAGTAACGTATCTAACCCCAAAACTAATAGTGAAAGATAAATAAGTCCCCGGTAACGGCGCCAAAAACTTGACCGGCGTAACACACACGTATAACGCAAGCGCACGTATCGTTCAAGTAGTATAAAAATATCGATCCCACGAGGACTTAATTCCTACTGTTGTTATTAATTATTGAATCTATTTATTTACAGATATCTAATTGAGGGAGAAGTGAATGATTGCTTGATTGATTTGGTTGATTGTAGATTTGCTAATAAATAAATAAATAAAAAGACAAAAGAAAATACTAAGAAAATAACAAAAGACACAAAGATCTAGGGTTGTGAATCATTCTAATATCTTTCAAAGATGAAGTGATTATTTTATGTTTGTGTAATAAATCGGTTTACTAACCTGGAACACTAAATTATGCAAAAGCCTCTGTCGATGGTCAGACGCAAATACCCAGTTTAACCCAATTGAACCATATGTCTATGTCAAAAATTATCTGGATTCATTAAGTTTAAGTTCCAATTATGGCTACCCCCGCCCGACCGACAGGTATATGTCTATCCTGTAAGGAAATCTATTAAAGGGTTATCTATCCTCAAGGAAGATCGTGGCTATTAAGTCTAAGGCTGAAACCTAAAATCCCTATGTCTAGTTCATTTTAGATTTACCACATCAATCTATTGGTGATCAGACAACAAGAAGTATTAAGCTTAAGACTTAATAAGTAAACCTTTAAATTACCCAAACTATAAAATAACCCCTTATAAACCGATGATATTAGAATTCATCACAACCCCAGATAACTAACACATAACTAGGGCTAGTAAAAACTTAAAAGTAAAAGACATAAAATAAAAATGCTGAAACGTAAAAGACATAAAGTAAAAGCTGAAAAGTAAATTGTTGAAAAGTAAATGACGGAAAGTAAATGCTGAAAGTAAATTACTGAAAAGTAAATGCTGAAAGTAAATTGCTGAAAGTAAATAAAGTAAAAGTACAATAAAAGAAAATGCTGAGGTAAAATGATCCACTTTTATTACTTTTATTTTAGATATCTCCCTTAATATAATATATTAACTTTGCATGATAATTACCAACCAGCCATATAGGCGGTATCCAGATTAAGTCAAATTAATAATTAATTACCAACCGACCAATCAGGCGGTATCCAGTTTAGTCAGGTTAAAACCAATTTAAATAATTACCAACCGACCAATATTGCGGTATCCTCGTTAAGTCAGGTTTTAACTAGTTTATATATTATAATTAAAGGAGATTAATACAAATATTAGTAATAAAAGTTTTACCTTTTACCCCAGCAAAAGGGGAGTTACCTCCTCATTACTGAAAAGTAAAAACTGAAAATTAAAGAAAGAAAAGTATTGTGCGTAAAAGTAAATTGCGGAAAGTAAAAACTGAAAAGTAAAGAAAAGAAAGTGCGAAAGCGGAAATTAATTACTAAAAGCTATAAATAAACAAACAAGATACAATCTTCTTAGTATTCTTAAGGAATTCCTTAGAAGAAAGTATGAATTTTACAAATGAAATGGCTTGGTATTTATAGGCAAAATTTTGCCTCCATCAAATCATCCACCAAATCAATTATTAATTGCTCCACTAATCTCTTATCATGTTTGGTGATGATTTGATAATTTTTATTATTTATTTATTAATTTATTTTTTGCTTTGAAAATGATTGAAAGTGACTTTAATAATTACACACTACACACTTCTGGATGGTTCATCAATTTCGGGCATGAAATCTTCAGAATTAGAAATTATTTTGTCTTTCAAAGTTGTAGATCTTTGAGTCTTATTTAATCTGGAACTTGAATCAGCTGAATCCAATATCTGAGTAAAACGGTATGCCCAATATACGACAGATGCGCAAAACTGGAATTTCCAAAACTGCACTTCGTCAAAACGCCCTTTCAAGTTTCCAATCTCCAAAATTAAAATATCAAGTCCAATAATTGCCCTTATTTGACCCATATTTCATCCTAAATGATTTCATTAAGTCCGAATATTATTGTATCTGCAAAATAACTAAAACACATCAAAACGTTCATCAAACCCGAGAAACTAAACAAAATATTAAGTTAAAGGGGCGGTAAATATTGATATATTTTCCGCTCATCAGTAGCCGAATCCGAATGGACGGTAGTGCGGTTTGTACTCGGGATACAATGCCACGTACCACTTAGGAGACATGTATTTCATCTCATCCAAACTTGTGTTTGAGCATGTTGTAGTTCGTAGGTTATTTACTCACTATCAAAGCATGATTTAGCTTAGTTTGTTATTTATTTTCCAAGCATGATTACGTTATTTTAGGCATGACATTTTGTTTAGTTTATGATTATGTTTAAATTGCTATTCGTTTATTTTGGTTTAATGGTTCAATGTGCTCATTATGTGATATTGTGTGTTTACCATTTAAAGACTTACTTTCAAGCATGCAAACTTAGATTAGGAGTTATTTTGATGAATACAAACTAGACATAGATTACCCTTGAGCATATATGTTGAATAGATTCGGTTAGTTTATTGCACAAATCATATCATCACAAGTGGCATAAGTAAGGGACCATTCCGAACCCAACGGTTTGAGGTCTTCCCTTACGAGGGGTGAGTGCGGCCTTAAATCTCATTTTCCCGGTTCACACCGGGTGGCGACTCCATGTTATTTCTCCGGTTTAGTTCCCCCGTAGGCTATTCCGTACTCCCAACTAGGTCGCAGCCTAGAACAGCGTCGTCAGTTTCTGTGTCCTACACTTCATAAATTGATAGCTTAGGTATTAAGTCCTCGTTGGATCGATACATTTTATACTACTTGAGCGATACATGCGATTGTGTTACGTGTGTGTTTATCACCGATCAAGTTTTTGGCGGCGTTGCCAGGGACTTATTTATCTTTCACTATTAATTTTAGGTTTAGATACTTTTACTTGTGTCTAATTTATTTTTACTTATTATTTTTGTTTTCTTGTGTTTCAGGTTCTCAGATACTACATGAGAAAGACCATAAGCTTTGAAATATGTCCGCTTGACCCAGAAATTGAAAGAACTATCACACAGTTAAGAAGGGAAAGACGAGAAGGCCAAGAAGCATTGATCAATATGAACAATCAAGAACCTAAACCTTTGGAGGTTGCACCACCAATTCCCATTCAAGACACAACTATTATGGTGGTTGATGACTTTATATCATGTATTGTACTTTCTCCCTACCAGCAAATGTGTGTGACATCAAAACATGCATTCATATGATACAACAATCAGTCTAGTTTGGGGGAAGTGCAACTGAAGATCTTAATGCTCACATCAGCAACTTCCTGGAAATTTACGGCACATTCAATTACAACCGAGCGGCAGAAGAAGCAATGAGACTGCGTGTGTTCCCATATTCCTTGAAAGACATAGCTAAGGCTTGGCTCCATTCACTACCAGCAGGTTCCATCACAACTTGGAACACTCTTGCCACCAAATTCCTTGCAAAATATTTTCCCCCAGCCAGAATAGCAAAGCTGAGGAATGACATAACATCCTTTGTACAACATGACTCAGAATCCCTCTGCGAAGCTTGGGAAATATACAAGGAATTGCTCTGGAAATGTCCTCACCATGAGATTGCAATGTGGCTACAAGTCCAAACCTTCTACAATGGACTTTCTGGACTAATGAGAACCACAATAGATGCTGCTGCTGAAGGAGCTTTAATGGCAAAATGAGAAGATCAGGCCTGTGACTTAATTGAAGAAATGGCTAACAAACAATTCTTTGTGGCCAACAGAAAAGAGCATGATCCAACGAATAGCGGAAATCTACGAAGTAGGAATGAACACAGCAATAAATGCCAAACTGGATTAGATATGCAAATTCATGGAAACTCTTAACAAGTAGTGTAATGCTGTATCCACAAGTTCACCATATGGAGGAGCACTAGAGGCATAATCTTACAACCAACATGATGAGACGGTGAATTATGTCAGCAATTTCAACAAACAGGAATACAATCCATATTCCAATACCTACAACCCAAGTTGGAGGAATCATCCTAATTTCGCATGGAGCAACAATTCAGGACAAATGAACAATCCACCACCAGGATTCCAACATCAAAGCAAATGCCAGTAGTATGAAAATGAACCAAGAATAACAAAAGTGATGGCCCAGTTGAAAAAGCAAGAAGAAAAATTTTACGCTTTAACAGCTATGGTTCAAAATCAAGTTGCATTAAATCAAAGCCATTCAGCTTCTATTAAAGCACTGGAGAATCAAATGGGACAACTGGCCAATGCTCAGAGTTACAGACCATAAGATACACTTCCTAGCAACACAGAACCAAATCAAAGGAAATGAGGGATGAGCCAATGTAAAGCCATCATTTTGAAAAGCGGTACTGAAATCAACAAAGATGTTGGAGTCAAGCCATCCACTGAGAATGTTCCAAAAGAAAGTAGTGAAGCAGATCCACAGATGGAGGAAAAAGAGGCAAAAGATAATGATCGAGAAAGATTCACTCCACCTCCACCTTTTCCACAGCGTCTCCAGAAACATAAACTGGACAAGCAGTTTGCTCGATTCTTGGAGATCTTCAAAAAGCTACATATCAACATTCCATTTGCAGAAGTGTTGGAACAAGTGCCCAGCTATGTCAAATTCATGAAAGATATTCTGTCATGAAATCGGAGATTGGGATATTACGAGACATTAGCATTAACAGAAGAATATAGCGCTATCATTCAGAGGAAGCTTCCCCCAAAGTTGAAATATCCTGGCAGTTTCACCATCCCTTGCACCATAGGAGAACATTACTTTGGTAAGGCTTTGTGTGATTTATGTGCTAGTATTAACTTGATGCCTTTGTCTATTTATAGGAAACTACAGATTAGAGAAGCAAAGCCCACCTCAGTTACTCTGCAACTTGCGGATAGATCGCTTATATTTCTAAGAGGTGTAGTGGAAGATGTATTGGTCAAAGTCGACAAATTCATTTTCCCAGCAGATTTCATTGTCTTTGACATGGAGGAAGGCAAAGATGTACCCATCATCCTCGAGAGACCATTCTTGGCTACAGGTCGAACCATTATTGATGTACAAAAAGGTGAACTAACCATGAGAGTGCATGACCAAAAAGTAACATTCAATGTTTTCAAAGCCATGAAATTCCCGAATGACGAAAATGAGGAGGAATGTTTCAGAATTGATGTAATAGATAGTATCATCCAGAATACTGATGCAATGCAACTTTCCACTAACAAACTTTAAGCTTGCATCACCAACATGACTGACAGAGAACTTAATGATGAGATTCTAGAATGTATCAACTATCTTGACGGAGCCTCTCGCTTAAGATCGACACCACAGATGGAAAGTTTGGAACTACCGAAAAAGGAACGAATCAAGCCCTCGATTGAAGAACCACCGCAGCTGGAACTAAAGCCACTTTCGAGCCATCTCAGGTATGCCAACTTAGAAAACTCTTCTGATTTACTTGTGATTATTTCTTGATCGCTAACATTGGCGCAGGAAGATAAGTTGCTGAGAGTGCTACACGAGCACAAGATACCTATTGGCTGGACTATAGCAGACATTCGATGTATTAGTCCATCATTTTTCATGCACAAAATTCTGATGACCGACGAGCACAAAGCCACAATGGAGCATCAACGGAGACTAAATCCAATCATGAAGGAAGTCGTAAAGAAAGAAATCATCAAATCGTTGTATGTCGGCATCATCTACCCCATCTTTGACAGCACTTGGGTGAGTCCTATGCAATGTGTACCCAAGAAAGGTTACTGGATGGAGAGTATGCATAGACTACAGGAAGCTGAACAAAGCAACAAGGAAATATCATTTCCTGCTACCATTCATTGACCAAATGTTAGACAGATTGGCGGTACATGAATTCTATTATTTTCTGGACGGATACTCGGGGTATAATCATATTTCCATCACCCTAGAAGATCAGGAGAAAACCACTTTTACATGCCCGTATGGCACTTTTGCTTTCCGCAGGATGCCATTTGGACTATGTAATGCTCCTGCCATATTTCAACGTTGCATGATGGCCATCTTTTCAGACATGATAAAACAAAGCATGGAAGACTTCTCAGTATTTGTAGACTTTTTCGACCATTGCTTACAAAAACTGGAAAAAGTATTACAAAGATGTGAAGATACCAACCTAGTACTCAACTCGGAGAAATGCCACTTCATGGTGCAGGAAGGAATTGTCCTAGGACGTCGGATCTCACATAATGGAATCGAGGTAGACAAAGCAAAGATCGAGATGATAGAAAAATTACCTCCCCCAATATCCATCAAGGGGATTCGAAGTTTTCTCGGGAATGCAGGATTTTACAGAAGATTGATCAAAGACTTCTCCAAGATTGTTAAACCTCTGTGCAATCTGCTGGAGAAAGATGTGCCATTCCACTTCACCAAAGAATGCCACCATGCTTTTCAGATCTTAAAATAGAAGCTGGTCTCTAACCCCATCATAATAGCATCAGACTGGACCCTTCCATTTGAAGTGATGTGCGATGCTAGTGATTTTACTGTAGGTGCAGTTTTAGGACAACGCAAAGTAAAAATTTTCTCCACCATTTACTACTCCAGCAAAACTTTGAATGAAGAACAACTCAATTACACAACAACTGAAAAGGAGTTGCTCACAAATGTGTTTGCTTTTGATAAATTTTGCACTTTTTTACTGAGTCCCAATGTGGTGGTCTACACAGATCATTCAGCAATCAAATATCTGATCGCGAAGAAAGATGCCAATCCCAGATTGATCCGTTGGGTGCTTCTAATGAAAGAATTTGACGTGGAGATCCAAGATAGGAAAGAGACAAAAAATCAAGTGGCAGATCATTTATCTTGGCTCGAGAATGGAGGAACAGCTGGCAATGAACCGATAATCAATGAAACATTTCCAGATGAACAGTTGTTTGCCATCAAGCAGCATGAAATCCCTTGGTATGCTGACTATGTAAACTACATAATATCGGGGAAATGTCCGTTGGAATGGACACAGCAGCAACAGAAGAAATTCTTTATAGAAGTCAAGCACTATGTCTGGGATGAGCCGTACCTATTCAAACGATGTGGTGATCAGTTATTGCGGTGTTGTGTACCACAAGAAGAGGTTATTAGTGTCTTGCAGCATTGTCATTCATCAGATACGACGGACACTTCAGCGGAGATAAAACTGCAGCCAAAGTTCTACAATCACGTTTATTCTGGCCCACCTTGTTTAAAAATGCTTACTTATTTGTTCTTTAATGTGACAGGTGCCAGAGAACGGGAAATATTTCGAGGAGAAATGAATGACCTCTTCAAAACATTCTCAAAGTGGAGATATTTGATGTATGGGGGATTGATTTTATGGGACCCTTTGTTCCATCATTTGGAAACATATACATTCTGGTTGCAGTACACTACGTCTCCAAATGGGTTGAAGCAACAACACTGGCATCAAATGACTCAAAAGTGGTGTTAAAATTCCTTAAAAATAATATTTTCACTCGTTTCGGAAAATCTCGGGCAATTATCAGTGATGGTGGCATACACTTTTGCAACAAATACTTTGATGCACTCATATCCAATACAGAGTTACTCATAAATTTTCCATTTCTTACCATCCGCAGTCAAATGGACAGGTTGAAGTTTCAAACAGAGATAAGAAAAGAATATTGGAGAGAACCGTTGGATCAACAAAGAGAGACTTGTCTACAAAACTGGATAACGCATTATGGGCCTACCGGACAGCTTACAAAACACCAATTAGTATGTCCCATATCTAATGGTGTTTGGGAAAGCATGCCATATGCATGTGGAGCTTGAACATAAAGCATATTAGGCACTAAAGAAGTTAAATCTTGATCTACAAGCAGGAGGAGAGAAACGGCTCCACCAACTCAACGAATTGGAGGAATTTTGACTATAGGCTTATGAGAATGCAAAACTGTACAAAGAAAAGACTAAGAAATGGCATGATAAAAAAATAGTGCGCAGACAACTGGAACCAGGACAGCAGGTGTTGTTATACAATTCAAGGTTGAAAATTTTCCCTAAAAAGCTGAAATCAAGGTGGTCAGGTCCATTTGTGATTACTCAGGTGTTACCCTACGGAGTAGTTTAGATATACAACCCCAACTCCAATAACACATTTAGGGTAAACAGCCAGCGTGTGATGAGTGGTAATTATATCACTATTTTCCACTTATTTAACCTAATATTCTGTATAGTTTCTTGAGTTTTGTGAATATTTTGAAGTGTTTTGTGTTATTTTGTAGATAAATAAAGTTTCAGGACATTCTGGAGGTGATTTGGAGCAAAACAGTGAAAATTGGAAAAGGGGGCATTTTGGTAATTTGGGCGAGTCGTGACGCGCAAGCCCTTAGAGTCGCGACGCCTAACGTGTACCAAGTCCATGCTAACGTGCGCCGGGTCAACGGGTCAGAATTTGAAAAGTTTGACTTTGCTAACGTGCGTCGTGCCACGTGTCACCATCACAGCCGATCTGCTAACATACGCCGTGCCACATGTCATCATCCTACGGTGCCGACAGTCGCCATCGCCACGTGTCACTCCACGTCATTGCCACATCATCAGTTGACCGAGTCAACGTGACACCTCAGCGCCACATCATCATCAGCCAATCATGAAGTGCCACGTGTCGCAATTCTATGGTGCCGACAGTCACTTTGCCATGTGTCGCCACGTCAGCATCAATTATTGGCTCTCTTATCTGAAATTGACACGTGGCGGATAAGAATCTGAGCCGACCAATCAGAAGCCGCCACGTGTCACAATAATTGAGCTCCAACCACCTTACCACGTGTCACCTTACCGTAATTACTTTTCAGCTTTTACTTTACCGTAATTACTTTTCAGCATTTTTACTTTATGTCTTTTACTTTTAAGTTTTTATTAACCCTAGTTATGTGTTGTAACTAAGTTAGATATTTGGGGTTGTGATGAATTCCAATATCACCGGTTTATAAGGGGTTAAATTATAGTTTGGGTAATATAAAGATTTATTTATTGAGTCTTAATCTTAATGTTTTTTCATTAACTGGCCATTAATAAAATTGAACTGGTAAACTTAAAATGAACTAGACATAGGGATTTTAAGTTTAAGACCTTAGGCTCAATAGCCCACGATCTTCCTTGAGGATAGATAACCCTTTAATAGATTTCCTTATAGGATATGAATATACCTGTCGGGCGGGGGTAGCCATAATTGGAACTTAATCTTAATGAATTCAGGTAATTTGGTTGACATAGACATATGGTTCAATTGGGTTATACTGGATATTTGTAGTTGACCATCGGAATAGGGTTTTACATAATTTAATGTTCCAGGTTAATAAATCAATATTTTACCCAACTATATGATAACCACTTCATCTTTAAATAATATTGGAAAGATTCACAACCCTAGATAGTTTTTAATATTGAATTTTCTTAAACCTACTTTCGAACAATTTTATTTACTTGTTTTTAAATTTAGAATCGTCACCTTTTCAAATCAATCAAACAACCTGTTAGATACTAGTAATCATTTGACCTCATAAAATTAATAGATTAGATATTAAGTCCTCGTGGGATCGATACTTTTTATACTACTTGAACGATACGTGCGCTTGCGTTATACGTGTGTGTAAGCACCGGTCAAGTTTTTGGCGCCGTTGCCGGGGACTTATTTATCTTTCACTATTAGTTTAGGGGTTAGATATGTTACTTGTATCTAATTTCTTTTTACCTATTGTTATTGTTTTCTTGTTTTTCAGGTTCTCAGAAACTACATAAGACGAACCAGAAGCTTTGAACTCCGACCGCTTGACCCAGAAATTGAAAGAACCATCAGACAGTTGAGAAGGGAAATGCGAGAAGGCCAAGAAGCTTTAGTCAACATGGAACCTGAACCTTTGGACGTTGCACCACCGATTCCCATTTGAGACAGAACCATTCCGGTGGTCGACGGCTTCATTTCCTGTATTGTACTTCCTCATTTACCAGCAAATGCGTGTGACATCAAAACATGCATCCAGATGATTCAGCAGTCAGTACAGTTTGGGGGAAACGCAACTGAAGATCCTAATTCCCACATCAGCAACTTCCTGGAAGTTTGCGGTACTTTCAATTACAACCGAGGAGCTGAAGAAGTAATGAGACTGCGGGTTTTTCCATATTCCCTGAAAGACAGAGCTAAAGCTTGGCTACATTCGTTACCAGCAGGTTCCATCACAACTTGGAACACTCTAGCCACCAAATTCCTTGCAAAGTACTTTCCACCAGCCAGAATTGCAAAGTTGAGGAATGACATCACATCCTTCGTGCAACAAGATTCAGAATCCCTTTGTGAAGCTTGGGAAAGATTCAAAGATTTACTCCGGAAATGTCCTCACCATGAGATCGCAAAGTGGCTACAAGTTCGAACCTTCTACAATGGACTTTCTGGAATAATGAGAACCACAATTGATGCTGCTACTGGAGGAGCTTTGATGGCAAAAGAAGAAGATCAAGCCTGGGACTTAATTGAAGAAATGGCCAACAACAATTCCTTGTGGCCAACAGAAATGAGCATGATCCAAAAAATTGCAGGAATTTATGAAGTTGGAGCCAACACAGCACTGAATTCCAAGCTGGATGTGATTTGCAAAAATCTAGAAACTCTTAACATGAAAGTTAATGGTGGATCCACAAGTTCACCATTTGGAGGAGCACCTGGTCAGAATATTTCAACCAACGTAAAGAAACGGTGAATTATGTCAACAATTTCAACAGACAGGGGAACAATCCATATTCGAACACCTACAACCCAGGGTGGATGAATCATCTCAATTTCGCATGGAGCAACAATTCAGGGCAAATGAACAACCCACCACCCGGATTCCAACAATAGAACAAAGGCCAAGAGCAAACAAATGAATCAGGAATAACAGAAGTGTTGATCCACTTGAAAATGATAGAAGCAAAACACGACTTTCAAGCAGCAAGATATGATGCTATGTTTCAATCCCAAGCAACAATAATTCAAAGTCAATCAGCTTCTATTAAAGCACTGGAGAATCAAATGAGACCACTGGCCAATGCTCAGAGTTACAGACCGCCAGGTACCCTTCCTAGCAACACAGAGCCAAATCCGAGGAACATAGGGAAGGAGCAATGTCATGCCATCATATTAAAAAGTGGTACTGAAATCAATAAAGATGTTGGAGCCAAAACAACTGCTGAGGAAGTTCCAAAAGAAACAAAGCAACAGATGGAGGAAAAAGAAGCAAGGGAAAAAGAACAGATCACTCCACCTCCACATTTTCCTCAGCGTCTTCAGAAAAATAAAATGGACAAGCAATTTGCTCGATTCTTGGAGGTGTTCAAAAAGCTGCATATCAACATTCCATTTGCAGAAGCGTTGGAACAAATGCCCAGCTATGCCAAATTTATGAAAGACATTCTTTCACGAAAGTGGAGATTGGGAGATTATGAGACAGTAGCATTATCAGAAGAATACAGCGCCATCATTCAGAGAAAACTTCCTCCAAAGTTGAAAGATCCTGCCTGTTTCATTGTTCCTTGCACCATAGGAGAACATGACTTCGGTAAGGCTCTGTGTGATTTAGGTGCTAGTGTTAACTTGATGCCTTTTTCTATTTTCAGGAAACTATAGATTGGAGAAACAATGCCCACTTCAGTCTCACTACAACTTGCTGATAGAACGCTCATATTTCCAAGAGGCGTAGTTGAGGATGTGCTAGTCAAGGTTGACAAATTCATTTTCCCAGTAGATTTCATTGTCCTTCATATGGAGGAAGATGCAGACGTGCCAATTATCCTCGGGAGGCCATTCTTGGCTACAGGTCGAACCATTATTGATGTACAAAAAGGAGAACTAACCATGAGGGTACAAGACCAAGAAGTAACATTCAATGTTTTCAAGGCCATGAATTTCCCAGATGATGAAAAGAATGAGGAATGTTTCAGACTTGATGTGATACATAGTACCGATCAGAACTCTGATGAAAGACAAAGTTCTACTGACAAACTTAAAACATGTCAATTACCTGTGGAGCCTGAAGATAAAGCGCACTGCGTACTGAAGAAGCCTATTCTTTCACTACAAGCAACATAAGAGAAAAAGTTCCACCAGCTCAACGAATTAGAGGAATTTCACATACAGCCTTTTGAGGATGCCAAATTGTACAAGGAAAAGGCAAGGAAAATACATGATGAGAAGTTAGTGCGCATACAACTAGAACCAGGGTAGAAGGTACTGTTAAACAAATCAAGGGTGAAATTCTTCCCATGGAAGCCAAAATCATGGTGGTCAGGTCCATTTGTGATCACCAAGGTTTTACCAGATAGAGCCGTTGAGATACATGATCCTGACTCTAACAAAACTTTCAAGGTTAAAAACAAGCGTGTTAAGCACTACTGGGGAGAAGCGTTTGAGCGACAAAAATAAAGTGTCACACTTTCAGATCCAGCTTAACGTTTGAGAAGTCACGTCTAGCTGACGACTTTAAACTTAGCGCTCGCATGGAGGCAACCCATGCAGTTTCTGTATATATTGTGATTTGGTGTGATTTAATTTTGTGTGTTTAGTTTTTGCAGATTAAGTCCTTTCACGATGGAAGAAGCTCTCGCAAATCTTCGCAAGCAATTTCCTTCTCTCCCTCAAAAATCTATGATGAAAGTTTACAAACCTCGTTTGGAACGGATGAGGTTAATGATGATCAAAAGTATTCCTACTGACATTCGTTGGATTATTGAAGCACGGGTCCGATTAGCAAGTGAGTCTTCTGACTCTTTTATTTCACATCTGCCTGGCTTAGGAAGGAGCACTTATGCTAAAAAGAGAAGAGCCAAAAGAATGTGTGTTTGTTATAAATGTGCTCGCATGTTTTGTAATACTCGTTGTCGTTCTTTAGGAATGGTGTCTGATAACCGCGAAGATAAGATTAACTTCATTAGGGATGGCTTGAGTAATGAGTCTTTGGATGACATATCTAAAACTCTTGAGACGCATCCCAGTGGATGTGTGTATCACGAGATTCGTGTGATATACGCACAATTTCAAAAAGAAAGACAACAGTTAAGTCTCAGGAATCTGACTCAAAAAGACCCTGTTTGCCAATTTATAAGAAAATTGGATGGGAAGCTTGTCCCTGACGCATAGACGTCAATCAAGCCGCTACTTTTCTTGTATATATTATATCTCTTTGTCTTTTCCTGATAATTGTGAATTGTTTGTTTGTTTTCTTTTATTTTCTCCGACAGGATCCAGACCTTTTTGACTATCACGATTCATTTTACTGTTTAACTAATAATTATCATTTGGCAGATACTAGTGCTATTATTTTACTCACCCTTTTCAGGTATTATAAATTCAACTCATCATTGCACTTTTGAAGACATCTAGAGTAAAACATGGAAGCCACTTCAAGAAGACGAGTTGAAAACATCTGTGTGTTTTGCGGTAGTAGTGTTGGTACTAAACCACAATACGTAGAGGCAGCACAGGAATTGGGTAGAGTCTTAGCTACAAGGAATATGCACTTAGTATATGGCGGAGGCAATCTTGGACTAATGGGGATCGTTTCAAAGGCCGTACAGGAAGGAGGTAGTAATGTTTTAGGAATCATCCCAAAACCATTGGCAGAGGCAAATCTTTGGATCATCAAACGGAGAGGAACTGATCGTGCCAGGTATGTCTGAACGACTGGTAGAAATGATTAACCGTGCTGATGCTTTTATTGCTTTGCCAGATGGCTTGGGCACATTGGAGGAAATTTTTATAGTGCTATCTTGGCGAACCTGAACATACACCAGAAACCAATTGGGCTGTTTAACGTTGATGGATTTTATGATTTTCTTGTGTTTTCTTGATGATGCCCGGAGAAATGGGTTCGTGTCAAAACCTTTGAAAGAACTACTCTTTACTGCCAGAACTGCTGCGGATCTAATTGACCAACTCTTAGCCTATGAACCACAAGTTGACCCTATCCTTTCAAAGATAAATTGGTCCGAGGACGATCGTGGTAAGAGGCGTCGGATTAATCTGGATCTTAACCTTTAATTTCCTGTAGAATTTCAGCTAACCAGGTACTATCTTCTAAACTTTTCTTCTACTGTTTAAGACATTGGGGACAATGTCTCATTTAGGTTTGGGGGAGGGATTTAGTTGATTAGTATCTTCTTTTTTAGTTTGTGGTTTGGTTTATTTTTAGTTCAAAATTTTTCGAAAAATACAAAAAAATTGAAAAATTTTCAAAAATTACAAAAATATTTTGTGTTTTTGTGTTTTTGTGTTTTTATTTTGACTAAAAAGGTGAAATTGGTAAGAGATATTGAGTAAGGAGTTTCCACTCCTGAGACGTATCTTAAACCTATTTCGAAACAAGTTAATTTTTGTTTATTTCCTTTTGAATTATTTAATTTGTGAATTCTCCATAATACTGATTAAAATGGATCTTCATATGCTCAGTTGACAGGTATTATCAACATGCATAGTAACATACGGACATGAGCTGTAATTGAAAAGTTTGTAATATTCAGTGCTCTAGTTTAATTGGAGGAAGCATAAAAAAGCAATGGAGTAAAAAAAAATTTTGAGATCCGAGTTATTAAGTCTGTAAGGGTGTTTTAACACCTAGTGCCCTAAACCAACTGGTTTGGGAGTCACTGGCCCAAAGCTCGCTACATGGATCAAAGATGCTGCAAAAATATATATATCTGAAGTCTGAGGTAATTAAGTTCGTAGGGGTGTCTTAATACCTGGTGCCCTAAAGCCAACTGGTTTTGGAGCCACCGACCCAACACTCGCTACATAGATGGGAGATATAGTATATAAATAAAAAAATCAAAGAAAAAAAATCAGAAAAATCAGAAAAATTATTCCATTGCTGCAAAAAGATGTGAATTCTGATAAAACTTTAGGACAAAAATATTACTCTCTTATCAACTGCACTTATGACTGTTGTGGGCAAAGATGAGTTGTTTAAATATTATGTTGGCTGTGTATATGGAGAATGGTAAAATAATCGGAGAATTTACTTATTCAGTAATTTAGAAAGAAACAAAACAACTAGTAACTTGGAGTAGAAGTTTCATCTGATTAGTCACTAACTTCTTTATTCTTTTTCTCTTGTCTTTTTGCTTTTGTGTGCATTAGTTTCACTACATTTTTACTTTTATAAAATGTTTGTGGGTATCATTGCTGTAAACCCTCACGAGACTACAACTCGTCCATAGGGACACCTAGGGGTTTAAAGGCTTGTTGCATACGCTAAATGCAACCGTGATCCCTACGAAAGTGGCTTAGTTAATTTTATTTTAAAATATTATGTTATTTTATTTTGTGTTTTGCTCGAGGACTAGCAAAATGTTAGGTTTGGGGGTGTGATGAGTGGTAATTATATCACTATTTCCCACTCATTTAAACTAATATTTTGTATAGTTTCTTGAGTTTTGTGAATTTTTGATGTGTTTTGTGTTATTTTGTAGATAAATAAAGTTTCAGGACATTCTGGAGGTGATTTGGAGCAAAACAGTGAAAATTAGAAAAAGGGACATTTTGGTAATTTGGGCTCGTCGTGACGCGCAAGCCCTTGGCGTCGCGACGCCTAACATGCACCAAGTCCATGCTAACGTGCGTCGGGTCAACAGGTCAGAATTTGAAAAGTTTGACTTTGCTAACATGCGTCGTGCCACGTGTCACCATCATAGCCGATTTGCTAACATGCGTTGTGCCACGTGTTATCATCATACGGTGCCGACAGTCGCCATCACCACGTGTCACTCCACGTCATCATCCACATCATCAGTTGACCGAGTCAACGTGCCACCTCACCGCCATGTCATCATCAGCCAATCACGAAGTGCCACGTGTCACAATTCTATGGTGCCGACAGTCACTTGCCACGTGTCGCCACATCAGCGCCACGTCAGCATCAATTATTGGCTCTCTTATCCGAAATTGACAAGTGGCGGATAAGAATCTGAGCCGACAATCAGAAGCCGTCATGTGTCACAATAATTGAGCTCCAACCACCTTGCCACGTGTCACCTTATCACCTTATCCAGAATCGCCACGTGTCATCACCTCAGCATGCCACGTCCAAAAGAAGCTGGCGTAACGACGCCAAAAGCCTTGGCATCGCGACGCCCAGAGCCCACTGAGGCCTATAAATTGAGCTCGAGATTTCAGTTTCAGTTGTACCATTCTCTCTCACTTTTTGATGTAAATAAGGAGTTTCTCTCTCTAGTTTCTTTTAATTTAAGTTTTGTAATTACTTTAATTACGTTCTGTAATAATAGTATTCTACTTTCTTTATTTTTACAGTTTTTACTATTCACCATGAGGAGGTAACTTCCCCCTGCTAGGTGAAAGGTAATTCTTTTACTATTACTATTTAGATTAATCTCCCTTAAAAATAATATATTCACTATTTAAAATTTGACTTAAAAAGGATACCGCCATATTGGTCGGTTGGTAATTCATTTTAATCTGGTTTAAACCTGACTAATCAAGGATACTGCTAGATTGGTCGGTTGGTAATTTAATTTTGGTTCCGCCTTTATGGCTGGTTTATTTTGGTTCCACCCCTTTATGGCTGGATTATGGACAAATATTACCGCCTTAATGGCTGGTTGGACTTAATTTGACTTAATCAGGTTACCGTCTATATGGCTGGTTGGTAATGTTATCACAAGTTTATATATTATATTATGGGAGATATCTAAATTAGTAGTAGTAAAAATAATTCATTTTACCTTAGCATTTTATTTTATTGCAATTTACTTTTCAGCTTTTACTTTACCGTAATTACTTTTCAGCATTTTTACTTTATGTCTTTTACTTTTAAGTTTTTATTAACCCTAGTTATGTGTTATAACTAAGTTAGATATCTGGGGTTGTGATGAATTCCAATATCACCGGTTTATAAGGGGTTAAATTATAGTTTGGGTAATATAAAGATTTATTTATTGAGTTTTGATCTTAATGTTTTTTCATTAACTGGCCATTAATAAAATTGAACTGTTAAACTTAAAATGAACTAGACATAGGGATTTTAAGTTTAAGACCTTAGACTCAATAGCCCACGATCTTCCTTAAGGATAGATAACCCTTTAATAGATTTCCTTACAGGATATGAATATACCTGTCGGCGGGGGTAGCCATAATTGGAACTTAATCTTAATGAATTCAGGTAATTTGGTTGACATAGACATATGGTTCAATTGGGTTATACTGGATATTTGTAGTTGACCATCGGAATAGGCTTTTACATAATTTAGTGTTCAGGTTAATAAATCAATATTTTACCCAACTATAAGATAACCACTTCATCTTTAAATAATATTGGAAAGATTCACAACCCTATATAGTTTTTAATATTGAATTTTCTTAAACCTATTTTCGAACAATTTTATTTACTTGTTTTTAAATTTAGAATCGTCACCTTTTCAAATCAATCAAACAACTTGTTAGATACTAGTAATCATTTGACCTCATAAAATTAATAGATTAGATATTAAGTCCTCGTGGGATCGATACTTTTTATACTACTTGAACGATACGTGCGCTTGCGTTATACGTGTGTGTAAGCACCAGTCAGCGTGTCAAGCACTACTGGGGAGAATCATTTGAGCGATAAAAAGAAAGTCTCACAATTACAGATCCAGTCTAACATTCGGGCAGTCATGTCTAGCTGACGACGTTAAACTTAGCGCTAGCAGAGAGGCAACCCATGCAATTTGTGTATATATTCAGATTTGGTGTATTTTATTTTTGTGTGTTTTAATTTTTGTAGGAAACGTCACAGACATGATGGAAGATGTTCTCGTAAATCTTCACAAGCATTTTCCTTCTCTCCCTCAAAACTCTTTAATGAAAGTCTACAAAGCACGCATTGAACGAATAAGACTTCTGATGATCAAAGGTATTCCTAATGACATTCGTTGGATAATTGAAGCACGCGTACAATTGGCAGGTGAGTCATTCGATCTTTTATTTCATTCCTGCCTGGTTTAGGAAGAAGCACTTATGCTAAGAAAAGAAGAGCTAAAAGATTATTTGATTTGACCGGCGTAAACACACACGTATAACGCAAGCGCACGTATCATTTAAGTAGTATAAAAATATCAATCCCACGAGGACTTAATTCATACTGTTGTTATTAATATTGATACTATTTATTTACAAATATCTAATTATATGGAGAAGAGAATGATTGCTTTTGTTGGTTGAATGTGGATTTGCTAATTAAAATAAAAACAGACTCAAAAGAAAATACTAAGGAAAATAAAAGAAAAGACTCAAAGATCTAGGGTCGTGACTTCACACAATATTATTATAAAGATGAATTGATTCTCTTATCTATATGTAATAAATCAGTTTGTTAACCTGGAACATGAAAATATGCAAAAGCCTCTTTCGATGGTCAGACGCAAATACCCAGTATAACCTAATTGAACCATATGTCTATGTCAACCAAATTACCTGGATTTATTAAGATCAAGTTCCAATTGTGGCTACCCCCCCCCCCGACAGGTATATGTCTATCCTGTAAGGAAATCTGTTAAAGGATTATCTATCCTCAAGGAAGATCGTGAGCTATTTAATCTAAGGCTGAAACCTAAAATCCCTATGTCTAGTTCATTTTAAATTTACCATATCAATCTTATTGGTGATCAGACAACAAGAAGCATTAAGCTTAAGACTCAATAAACAAACTAAAGAATTACCCATAAAAAGAAAATCATTATTAAGTGTGAATATTGTGTTTCATCACTTCCCTAGAATAAAATAAAATGCTGGGGTTAGAGGATCCACATTTAATATTTCTTATCTAGGAATCTCACTTATTATAATATATAAATTATTTTATGTTCTGCTTTCTCAGGAATTAATAATGTTAAACAATGAAAACCAGCCATATAGGCGGTAATCCATTTAGTCCAACTACACCAGTCATATAGGCGGTAATTTTCTGTCACATAAAGACCAGCCATATAGGTGGTAAAATAATTTATATTTAACTTGACCATCTAGGCGGTAATAAAGTCTGACATTAATTAATCCAGTTAAATTATAATTAAGTGAGATTTACCTAAATAATTATATTAAATGTTTCACCTTTTACCCCAGCGGAAATTTAACTACAAAACATAAAAGAAAAGAGAAGAAGAATAACTATTATTATTACTGAAAATTAAAATACATAAATTAAATATTATTTATATTTACAAAAACTAGATGCAATCCTCTAAAAATAGGGAAAAGCTCCCAAGGAAAGCACACCAAATGAAGTGGTGAAGAGCTCAATTTATAGGCAAATTCGGCAACCGGCGTCGCGACGCTGAAGTGCTTGGCGTCGCAACGCCCGCACGTGTCTTTGGTCCACGCGGGTTGACTACGCGTACGATGTCGGCACAATCAGGAAATGACACTTGTCACGCAGTAGAGCGGCGCAATCAGAAGACGACACGCAGCGCACGGTGAATGGCTGGATTTTTGGTTAAATGAGAAGTTGACACGTGGCACGCGCATATGATCGGTCTAATGAGAAGGTGACATGTGGCAGAATGTGATTCGCCGATGATTCGGTCCAATGAGAGATTGACATGTGGCACGCGCTATGTTTGGTCGAATGGAATTGTGACACATGGCACTCGGTGCATTTTAGCAGATTTTCTATGATGATGACACGTGGCAGCCGGCGTACGTTAGCAAGAGCAGCGCACGTTAGCAAGATCCGGCGCACGTTAGCAAGTCCAATTTCTCAGATTCTGACACGTGGCAGCCGGCGCACATTAGCATGTTTGGCGCATGTTAGGCGTCACGACGCCGGTGGATAGCGCGGCGCGACGTGGATAAATTACTGAAATACCCTTTTCATCGTTTTTCACTGTTTTGGCCCCAAATTGCTTCCAATGCTTTCCAAACCTTATTTATCTACAAAATAACAATAAAAAACATCAAAACGTTCACAAAACTCAAGAAACTATACAAAATATGAGGTTAAATGAGTGGGAAATAGTGATATAATTACCACTCATCACACCCCCAAACCTAACATTTTGCTAGTCCTTGAGCAAAAAAAAAAATAAAATAGCATAAAAAAATTTAAACTATGCCACTTTCATAGGGATCACGGTTGCATTTAGCGTATGCAACAAGCCTTTAAACCCCTAGGTGTCCCTAGTGGACGAGTTGTAGTCTCGTGAGGGTTTACAGTAATGATACCCACAAACATTTTACAAAAGTAAAAAGGTAGTGAAACTAATGCACACAAAAGCAAAAAGACAAGCGAAAAGAGAATAAAGAAGTTAGTGACTAATCAGGTGAAATTTCTACTCCAAGTTACTAGTTGTTTTGTTTCTTTCTAAATTACTGAATAAGTAAATTCTCCGATTATTTTTACCATTCTCCATATACACAGCCAACAAAATATTAATCAACTCATTTTTGCCCACAACAGTCACAAGTGTAGTTGATAAGAGAGTAATATTTTTGTTCTAAAGTTCTATCAGATTTCACACCTTTTTGTAGCGATGGAATAATTTTTCGGATTTTTCTTTGATTTTTTTGATTTTTTTTATTTATATACAATATCTTCCATCTATGTAGCGAGTGTTGGGTCGGTGGCTTCCAAACCAGTTGGCTTTAGGGCACCAGGTGTTAAGACACCCCTACAGACTTAATTACTCATACTTCATATCTATATATTTTTGCAGCATCTTTGATCCATGTAGCGAGCTTTGGGCCAGTGACTCCCAAACCAGTTGGCTTTATGGCACTAGGTGTTAAAACACCCTTACAGAATTAATAACTCGGATCTTAGATATATATTTTTTACTCCATTGCTTTTTGAGATGCTTCCTCTAATTAAACTAGAGCACTAAATATTACAAACTTTTCAATTACAACTCATGTCCGTATGTTACTATGCATATTGATAATACCTGCCAACTGAGCATATGAAGATCCATTTTAGTCCGTTTTATGGAGAATTTACAAATTAAATAATTCAAAAAGAAATAAACAAAAATTAACTTTTTCCGAAATAGGTTTGAGATACGTCTCATGAGTAGAAACTCTTTACACAGCTATCTTTCACCAATTTCACCTTTTTAGTCAAAATAAAAACACAAAAACGCAAAATATTTTTGTAATTTTTGAAAAAATTTCAATTTTTTTTTCGAAAAAATTTGGACTAAAAATAAAAACAACACACAAACTAAAAATAAGGTACTGATCAACTAATTCCCTCCCCCAAACCTAAATGAGACATTGTCCCCAATGTCTTAAACAGTAGAATAAGAGTTTGGAAGATAGTACCTGGTTAGCTGAAATTCTACACGAAAAGTTAAAGGTTAAGATCCAGATTAATCCGACGCCTCTTACCACGATCGTCCTCAGACCAATTTATCTTTGACATGATAGGGTCAACTTGTGGTTCATAGGCTAAAAGTTGGTCTATTAGATCCGGAGCAGTTCTGGCAGTGAAGAGGAGTTCTTTTAAAGGTTTTGTCACGAACACATTTCTCCGAGCATCATCAAGAAACACACAAAGAAAATCATAAAATCCATCAACATTAAATAGCCTAATTGGTTTATGGTGTATGTTCAGGTTCGCCCAAGATAACACTATAAAAATTTCCTCCAATGTGCCCAAGCCACCTGGCAAAGCGATAAAAGCATCAGCACGGTTAATCATTTCTACCAATCGTTCAGACATACTTGGCACGATCAGTTCATCTCCGTTTGATGATCCAATAAGATTTGCCTCTGCCAAGGGTTTTGGGATGACTCCCAAAACGTCACTGCCTATTCCTGTACGGCCTTTGAAACGATCCCCATTAGTCCAAGATTGCCTCCGCCATATACTAAGTGCATATTCCTTGCAGCTAAGACTCGACCCAATTCATCTGCTGCCTCTACGTATTGTGGCTTAGTACCAACACTAGTACCGCAAAACACACAGATGTTTTCAACTCGTCTTCTTGAAGTGGCTTCCATTTTTATATATTTTTTTCTCAAATCTGAATGTCTTCAAAAGTGCAATGATGAGTTGAATTTATAAAACCTGAAAAGGGTGAGTAAAATAATAGCACTAGTATCTTCCAAATGACGATTGTTAGCTAAACAATAAAAGAATTCATGAAAGGTCAAAAAGTCTGGATCATGTCTATGAAAATAAAGATAATTACAACAGAAAAGCAAATCAAAGTAATAATTAAGGCAACAGAATTGTGTACGCAATACGCCATTCGCTTAATATAAATTCAATAGGATGCGTCTCAAGAATCCATTCCTTACTCAGCCATCCCTAATGAATTATCTCTTATTTTTGCCAAACCCCATTCCTTCTGTCTTATGCTTTGGTTGAGCTTTTCCCTACAAAAATAACACACAAAATTAAAAACTCTACAACATGTATACACAAAATATAAAAATAGAAATTACAACAAAGTGCATCGGTTGCCTCCCTACTAGTGCTAAATTTTTTATCTTCAGCCAGACGTGACTGAAATCTATCCGTCAATGAGGTTTCAGCGTCATTTTGGATGTCTGATTAAAGACAATCCCGTGAACGTTGCTTTTGAAGTGTCTCTTCCAACGGTAAAGGGACAAAAAGAATTTTGTCCCATTCAGTGCTTGTGCCACCTTTTTAACATTTGTTGCTCTAGTGGTTCCTGAAAAGAAAGAAAGAAAATCAGGAGGTCTTGTATGGTGCTTGACTTGGAATGGAAGTTCCATTCTGTCAAGCTTATGGGTGATGTCTTTGATTTGTACTCCCCAAAACAGTGATGTTTCGCCTGAATTCACCGAATCTTCAATTTTGTCTGACAATTGCTCCTACATTTGCTCTGTTTCTTGTTCCACATTTTCTTCACAGATGAATTTTAAAATTTTATATTCAATTCTTCATCTGTCATTTGTGAAATGCATGCTCCATAAGTGTCAACCTGAGGATGTAAAGAGATGTTAGATTTTAGGTCTTCATCCTCTGATATGACTGGCTCAGGTAGATCTTCTTCAAACATCAGTGCAAAACAGTCTCCAAGATCTTCATTTAGAGGATACAGAATTCCATCCTCATTTGTTGCTGCAGTTGGTACAAACAGCTCAACTTCTTTGTCAGAGTCAGAGTCAGAGTCAGAATCTGAATAATAGAAATTAAATAGAGACTTTGTTTGTTCAGGCTTCTGAACTGATACCTCTGATTCTTGACACTGCTCAGCCTCATCCTCTGTTATGATGTCATGATGAATCTCAGGATATTCAAAGGCTTCTTCAGTAGTATTTGAATTTGCTCCATGAGATATGTGATTCAGGTTATCTGTTAATTGCCTAACTTGATCTGTCATCCTCTGTATAGACGCCGCTTGACTCTGAATTTGTGCATCAAATTGAGCTTCCCGTTCCTCGAACCAATCTTTGAGCATGTGAATCAACTGATGTTCCTCTGATGGTTCTGGTTCTTGATGAAGATTGTAGATGGATGGTGGATAAGATGGAAAATATGATGGTTCTTCGGTACCTTGAATGATTCCAATAATTCTGCCACTCTGAAAGGTATATACATTGATCGCTCGGGTGGTTACCATCACATATTACACATCTCCCCATTTCGTTCTGTTGAGCAAATGTAGAATTGCTTGATTCTGACATCCAATGATAGTTGTTAGGCTGAACAATAGGTCTCAGAAAATTGGAGTGTTGCTCCCAGATTTTGGGTGTATCTTCTTCTAGTAAAGCTCGAAATCTTTCAATCTCCCAATAATGTTCCATTTTTCCAATCACCTGAAAACAAAAGAAAGAAATAAAAATTACAGATAAAAATAAAGAAAATTAGATACAAGTAAACTAGATAGCTTCAAAATTAATAACTCAAGAAAAATAAGTCCCCGGCAACGGCGCCAAAAACTTGACTGGCGTAAACACACACGTATAACGCAAGCGCATGTATCGTTCAAGTAGTATAAAAATATCGATCCCATGAGGAATTAATTCCTACTGTTGTTATTAATTATTGATACTATTTATTTACAAGTATCTAATTATATGGAGAAGAGAATGATTGCTTTTGTTGGTTGAATGTGGATTTGCTAATTAAGATAAAAACAAACTCAAAAGAAAATACTAAGGAAAATAAAAGAACAGACTCAAAGATCTAGGGTCGTGACTTCACACAATATTATTATAAAGATGAATTGATTCTCTTATCTATATGTAATAAATCAGTTTGCTAACCTGGAACACGAAAATATGCAAAAGCCTCTGTCGATGGTCAGACGCAAATACCCAGTATAACCCAATTGAACCATATGTCTATGTCTAGTTCATTTTAAATTTACCATATCAATCTTATTGGTGATCAGACAACAAGAAGCATTAAGCTTAAGACTCAATAAACAAACTAAAGAATTACCCATAAAAAGAAAATCAATTATTAAGTGTGAATATTGTGTTTCATCACTTCCCTAGAATAAAATAAAATGCTAGGGTTAGAGGATCCACATTTAATATTTCTTATCTAGGAATCTCACTTATTATAATATATAAATTATTTTCTGTTCTGATTTCTCAGGAATTAATAATGTTAAACAATTAATACCAGCCATATAGGCGGTAATCCATTTAGTCCAACTACACCAGTCATATAGGCGGTAATTATCTGTCACATAAAGACCAGCCATATAGGCGGTAAAGTAATTTATATTTAACCTGACCATATAGGCGGTAATAAAGTCTGACATTAATTAATCCGGTTAAATTATAATTTATAAATTATAATTAAGTGAGATTTACCTAAATAATTATATTAAATGTTTCACCTTTTACCCCAGCGGAAATTTAACTACAAAACATAAAAGAAAAGAGAAGAAGAAGAAGAACTATTATTATTACTGAAAATTAAAATACATAAATTAAATATTATTTATATTTACAAAAACTAGATACAATCCTCTAAAAACAGGGAAAAGCTCCCAAGGAAAGCACACTAAATGAAGTGGTGAATAGCTCAATTTATAGGCAAACTCGGCAACCGGCGTCGCGACGCTGAAGTGCTTGGTGTCAGGTAGATCTTCTTCAAACATCAGTGCAAAACAGTCTCCAAGATCTTCATTTTGAGGATACAGAATTCCATCCTCATTTGTTGGTGCAGTTGGTACAAACAGCTCAGCTTCTTTGTCAGAGTCAGAATCTGAATAATAGAAATTAAACATAGACTTTGTTTGTTCAGGCTTCTGAACTGATACCTCTGATTCTTGATACTGCTCAGCCTCGTCCTCTGTTATGATGTCATGATGAATCTCAGGATATTCAAAGGCTTCTTCGGTAGTATTTGAATTTGCTCAGTGAGATATGTGATTCAGGTTATCTGTTAATTGCCTAACTTGATCTGTCATCCTCTGTATAGACGCCGTTTGACTCTGAATTTGTGCATCAAATTGAGCTTCCCGTTCCTCGAACCAATCTTTGAGCATGTGAATCAACTGATGTTCCTCTGATTGTTCTGGTTCTTGATGAAGATTGTAGATGTATGGTGGATAAGATGGAAAATATGATGGTTCTTTGTACCTTGAATGATTCCAATAATTTTGCCACTCTGAAAGGTATATACATTGATCGCTCGGGTGGTTACCATCACATATTACACATCTCCTCATTTCGTTCTGTTGAGCAAATGTAGAATTGCTTGATTCTAACATCCAGTGATAGTTGTTGGGCTGAACAATAGGCCTCAGAAAACTGGACTGTTGCTCATGTTGGACAATTATGACCCATAGCGTCACTATTTGTACAGATCATGGTGTTGTTATACAAATTAACTATGTGACAAAGGAGATTGCACTCTTATCATTTGTGATTAGATCACCTAGATGTATAAATGATGAGAGGTCCTTGTGATTTGTTCCTCGATTGAGAATGATATGAGACAGTATTAGTCCACGAAGGATAAATCATTAAATATCCCTAGTCAGAGTATTATCGAGATTGGACATCGATAAATACGTAAAAGACTAGTATTACACTTGTGCGCGTTGTGAGGGAACAACAGCATAATTCTCATATATTTGGGTATAGAATACGCATGCAAGTGTAATGGGAGGTTGTGTTTTACCGATGGTACGGGAAACAGCTTCGCTCTGGATAGACCCCTCGGAATTCCATTGGTAGTATGACTATGTGTCTATGGAAGTCCGAAATCAGGGTAGGTGTATTTGGTCTTAACCTGAGACTTGCACGCTAATACTTGCGACAATCAATATACTTTGGTTGCGGTCGTCCAGGGCTTTAACAGGTTCTGTGTACGCCTATGCTGGGTATATTAAGAATCGTAGTGTGTTGGGTGTGATGTCAAGACGGAAGTATCACTCCAGTCATAGTGGAGATGATGGTCACGTAGGATACGGTACTAGTACTCTTAAGTACTGCAGTCATCGGGATAAAATGACAAGGTCATGTTTATCCGATTATAGAGACTAGTTACCAGACATCCGACATGTGCTTCGTACGGGGCAGACACAATTCCAGCCCCAGGCCTAGCACGTGATCATCCGATACTGGATCGACATATGCAATACTACGTATACTACGCCTGATATAGATCATTTATTCCTGTAAGGATATTTCTGGAGAATTGGGTAGGCATGGCGTTTTGCTAGAAGCCAACCTTGTCTTGTAAATCGGTATAAACATAGTATGAGGTACTTACGTGTTCGGATAGTCCGACGACCGAATTTGCTGCCAACATATCCGGGGATCTCATGGGTCGTTTCCCGAAGATTCACCGATGACGTATGACTCGCACTTTTAATTAATCTGGGATTAATTAGATGAGAGAGAAAATTAATATGGGATTAATTACGAAGATATTTTATCTGGGATAAAATATCATTAAAGAGAGAAAACGATTAATTTGGAATTAATCGGTTAAATTAATATATTTGATATATTAAACGAAATTGGATTTCGACGCGGAATTAAAATTAGATTTTAATTCTGGTGAACGAATTAATTTAGAATTAATTCATTAGCGACGTGAATAGTAATTATGCTAGGCATGATTATTTAATTAAATTAGATTTAATTACGTCGCAACAGAAAATTCGTTAATTTGGAATTAGCGAACCCGAGCCTGGGATTGTTTGCGAGCGCATTCGCATTTTGAATTCGAGTGCGGCACACAAGTCAAATCAAACGTCAAATCATTAGTCGCATCAAGCGTCAAATCACTTGTCACTTTGAGTGATGTGACTTGATGGGAGTTGTTGAAAAGATTTTGATAGCTTGAGTGACATATATTATTAATACATGTTTTGGTATATGTTGGTTTTGATTTTAGAAATCAATTAAGCATTACACATTTTCAACTCTCTCTCTCTCAAAATCCTCTCCTCTCACACTCCCATTGAGGGCCATTGTCTTCTGGTTTTTGCCAAAAAGCTGAGAGAATGAAGGGAAGCTAAGTGTGATTTTGTTGCAAAATCAAGAGAACTAGCACTCCGAGAGACATGCGAAGGTGATTGAGAAGTCCACCCATGAGCCGGGAATCATTTGACGAAGCTTGGAGCTTGTTCAAGGAGCATCAATGGACGCCAAACCAGTGAGCTGTGACAGTCACTGCCGAGCAGTCCATGGAGCAGAAAATCAGTTTTTGTTCGTCAAAGCGTCGCTCAACCGGTCGATGTGAGTATTCCGCAACTTCGTTGATTTGTATTCGCACTTTTTTCATGCTTGTTTAATGATCTTGGGACCTTAGCAAACACCAACAATGGTATCTTGAGCAAGGTTGAGCATGAAATTTGATTTCGGGCTTAAAATTTGGGTAAAATTGATTTTGAGTATGTATAATGAAATTGGATGAATTAGTATACTTAGATGTGTTTTAATTGATGATTGATTAGATCAATTTGATGAAATGTTGTTTGGAACAAATTTCCCCAAATTTTATGGCTTGGCCGAAAATGAGCATGCCCTAAATTGTCTTGGATTTTTTGATTTTGATCATTGGATGTGTTGGAAATCATTTGGGGATATTGATTTAATGTTGAATTGAATTTAATTGGATTGAATTTGATTTGGGTATAAAATTCCCCTTGGCCGAGACTAATATAGCATGTATATGGGTTTGATTTTTGTTAAATTGTGTTGGACATAATTTAATAATGATAAGCATGATTAATTAGGCTAATTTGATGTTTTGGAAATATTGATTTGGGTGATTAATTGTGTTATACACTTTAGGATTAATTAAATTATGAAATTGGACTTTTATGATTTAATTAATTGGGCCTTAAATTGAATTGGGCTTGTTATGTTGTTATTGGGCTAATTGGGCTTGGTTGTACCAAGTTAGGTTTAGGCCAAATGAATTGGATCCAATTGGGCCCAAAACCGCTTCCATAAAGCCCAAATGCGACTAATGGACCTTTAAAGTTTAATTGGGCCTAATGGGCCAAAATTGATTTCTGGGCTTATGGGGTAATTCCCGGATTGGATTTTGGTTATTCGGTTTGACCCGAGTTGACCAAAAGTCCACGCCTTAAGAAATTAATTAAAAGCCCATTGGACTTTAATTGAATTGACGTTGGACGTTAATCGGGCATTGAGACCCGTAGCGATTAAATTTGGAATTTAAGTCGTAATGGTTCGTAATTAAAGTGTAGTATTTAATTTGGAATTAAATAGCGAATTAGAATTAAATGCATATTAAATTGGATTTAATGATGTAGTTTAATTTAATTCGAGAATTCGTACTTTGAGTACTTTTTTGCAAAACGAGTTTGACACGCGCAAAATCAAATCGTTGTTTGAACATTGGATGATCACTAATTATCAGATTAATTAATTTGATTAGATTGATTGATAACATGCTTGTGTGAATACATGGTTGCGATGCATGAATAATGTATATCAGATGGATATTAGATGGGTGGGACAATTTTAGAAATTGTTGTAATAAATTTGATTTATTAATTGGACATGCGTGTCCAGCCTTATCACCTTCTTATTCTTTGTATTCTCTTCTCACCTATTCCCCTCAATGTAAATGAGGTTTCTTTAGAAGTGTAGTGTAACGGGTAGAAGTAATACTTGTGCTAGCGGGAGAGAGAAAGGGAGAGATTTGATCTAGGATCAATGTGTAAAGTATCCATCCGCATATCATTATTATTTTATTATACACGCTTTATTATGTGTTTAGAATGCATGTTTAAGGGTGTATGATGATGAGACCTTAACAAAGATAATAAATTGGTTGCCAATTTGCACTCGAAAAACCCTCGCAAAATATTAAGTGTTTTTCCTTCCATTGAGTGATTCTTACTCAAGATCCGAGACTGGCATTGGCTTGTTGGCCAAAGTCAATGCCTTTGTCCGTCGAGGATGTGTTTGAATCACGAGAGCTTTGTTCCATATCGGTGTCTTGTCCAAGTTGTGGTTTGTTGGCCAAAGTCAAGACCACTTCTTGTCCATCGACATTGATTACGAAGCTTTCCATGGTCAATGGGTCGCGCTTAACTGGGATCACTAAGTTTGTTGTGCCAAAGCCAAGGCTTAGTTGATTCAGAGGAAAAAGTTTAGGTAATACATTGGATGTATTGGCATATATAAGATATATGTTTCGGACTTAGATGTCCCCCTACTGGATCTAGGAATTGGATTGGATCCAATCGATCTTAGAGATCTACCAAGTTAATTATCATACAATTTGTTGGCCAAAGTTAAGATTGTGTGATATTTAACGGGATCCTAGCCCGCTAGGAAACACGGTTTCCCGAGTACTCGACAGAGGGTTAGAGGCTCGCCGAAAAATAGTGGGAGGCAAGAATTGAATTTGCAATATTCGTTTAATTACTTGCCACACGCCCTCAAATAAATATCATTCTTCAAATATATTAAATGTTATTTGGACTAATACTTAAATTGTTGTTTCAATTAAATAGTTGGACTATATTCAAACATTTCATTTATAGTTGATTATATAATTGGATTATAGTAATCAATGTATTTGATTTAATTAAATTATAGTTGATTAAATAGTTGGACTATTGTAATCATTATAATAAATAGTACCTAAATCGTTGATTAAGTAGTTGGACTATTAGAATCAAGATGTAATTGAAAGATTGATATTTAAAACATAATCCTAGGGAAAATATATTTAAATGGTTTAATTTTCAAATTGGGAATAATTTCAGGATGGTCCTGGAAACTAATAAGTTACTTTATTTGATAAAATAACATATTATGCTTATGCCCGGAGTTAAGCAAATAGTAGAGCATAATCTTTGGAAGATTTATGTAATGATAACTTTAGTGCTTAATCCATTATACTTACCGCAGTAGACTCCTTGATTTCTTTGTCAGAACTAAGGGTTAGATCCTTAAAATATGATACTGAAATTGAAGGATCTTCATAAATCTATACTTAGATTTTAGAAGTACTAAATTGCAATAAATAACTCTTGGAGAGTTAATGACTATTCTCATGAAGACAAAGTCAAAGTGTGCAATAGGCAAGTAGCGCAAGGCGCACCTTACTTCGATATTCTAGAAGGCCAAGGCTTGGCCAAAGGCTTCTGGAATATGAAAATGGCAAAGGCAAAATCATTATAGTCTTCTGGGAAGATAAAGGACATATCCCAAAATGTCTGCCTAAATATGGCAAACGGGATCGCGGAAGCGTGACTGCCGTTTGGAAAAAGCAGACATGAAGGAATTAAAGACGAGCAAGGCTCTGACTTCAAATATGTTTGTCAAAATTATGTTCACTACTAGTATTGAAATTGGATTTTAAATACTTAGTGTGGAACATAAAATATATGTATTGATGTTCAGAATCTGTTTTGAACAGGATACTGACTTCAATAGAGATTTATTTGCGAATCGAAAACGGGACGAAAGTCGCTGTTTTAACCGCAGAAACCTAATTTTAGGAACTACCCTCGGGTATGTACCTAAATTTGGAAACTGTTTTAATGTAACTAGTTTGACTAGAAACTTATCTCTATATCAGTGTCTAATCCGTTGCTGATTGACCTTTATATTCTAGAACACTAAAGTGTTTTATTATATAAAGATGATATTGAGATGAACACATTAGATGTGAATAACAGAATTTATATTTTGAATATAAATAAATCTCAAATATATAACATGACAAACAAACAGCTCAAACTGATTTGATCAGAAAAACTAATTTGTGGCATTGTTGTCTGGGACACAATTAAATAAGACTCGTATATCCGCACTTTTGAAGAGTGTGTACTATGACTGATTTGATTCCAATCAAATAAAGTCAACGAATCTAGTTTATTGGGCAAAGTGCGTAAAACACTATTTACTTGGTAAAAGTGTAAATGCCACCGATCTGTTAGCCCTAGTTCATAGTGAAGCAAGTGGGCCCATGTCTAGCTAGGCTAGAAGTGGATATGAATATTTCGTGACCTATACGGATGTGGCATCGCGTTATGGTTATGTGTTTCTTTTGAAGAACACAAATCGGAAACTTTTAAAGTTTCTACACGAAATAGACAAACAGATCGGCTAAAGTATTAAACCGTCACGGTTAGATCGTAATGGAAATAATTAAGCAATAAGTTTCTAATATACTTGAAAGAGTAAAGTATTCTTTGAAATGAGGACTCCTCCCGGAACACGTCAGTTTGACGGTGTGTCCGAACTGAGTAACTGAATTTTGTTAGACATGATAAGGTTAATCATAAGTCGCTATGAGCTACCATTTCCTTCAACGGATAAGCTTTAAACAGTGCAGAACTTATTTTGAATAAGGTTCCATTAAAATCTGTTAGACATATTTCATATTAGATATGAACGGGAAAGAAACCGGGTTTCTCATTCCTGTAAATTTGGGATGCTAGGCATACGTTTGGATGATACCAAACTAAAACCCAAATTGGATAAATGCCAATTGTAGGTTACCTATGGATACCAAAGTACTTATACAACTCACAAGAGAACAATGTAATTGTTGCTCACCATGCGGTTTTCCTAAGAGGAATACCTATATGCAGTGGTAAGTGGGAGGATAGTAAAACTCGATGAAAATCGGAGTGATACTATTCAAGGCACCCATTCCTTAATAGAACATAAATTGTTCATCAAGGATGAAACTATACCAATAATCTTCGAATACACAAGAATCACATGATTCAGAGAGAGTCAGAAGACAACCTGGGGTATGGGTTTCTGATCTCACCTCATAAAGATGTCAATCTTTTGAGGAATACCAACTGACTACGTATGAGGAAATGATACAAGGTATCGACTCCTTGATTATGGCAAAGTGCCATGATATCCGAAATGGATTCCATGTATATCAACAAGTTTGGATACTAGTTGATGTACCACAAGGCATTGTGCCTAATGGTACTATATAAGTCGTCAAGGAAGACATACTTGGATGGCAACATACCAACGTATAAAGCTAGGCTTTTAGCGGAAAGGTATCGTTATCAACATTGTGTTGATTACGACGAAACCTTTTACCTGTTGCCACGGTAAATCCATTTGGATAATGCTTGCTACAGCAGTATGTTTCATTTATGAAATGTGGCAGCTTAACGGGAAAATTGCTTTCCTGAAAAGGAAACCTTTTTGGAGGATGTTTGCAACATCCTGTCGGTTTTGTCGTACCAAAACTAGCAAACAAGGTTTGCAGGTTAATCGATCCATGTTTGGATTGAAGCAAGCATTAGGTCCTTGGAATAATCGTTTTGATGTAATCATAATGGAGTATGATTTAATTCAAAACGAAATGATTCTTGTGTATATAAGAGGGTTAGTGGGAGAGCACTGACAATAAATGTCCTATATATAATAATGATAATATGTCATTTCTTGGAAATGATATTCCCATAAAACAATCGGTGAAAGCTTGGCTTTCATGAAAATCTCTCCAAGAAATCGTACATTGAAAAATGTACGCGACCTGGTGTCTCTTACGCTTTGAGCATATGGATTCACAAACAGGCCAATCCATGTGATAGTCACTAGATTGAAGTTAAGAACATCCATTAGTATCTTAGAGAACTAAGGATGCTGTCTTTAACTATGGAGAAGGAGAACTTGAAGTGACTGGGATCACTGTAGCAAGTCTCCTAAACCGATTAAACATTTATAAGTCACAAACGGTACTGTAAAGTTTGAATAACGGAACAGTGAGCTGGAAATCTTCCAAGCAAGATACTGATACCGAATAAACAACAAATGCGGATTATTGCTGCAGCTGAGGCAGCAATAGAAGCCTTCTGGGTCGATAATAAATCTAATTAGATTAGATATATTCTATTAGCAGCTGAGCTAGGCGTCAGCACAGGCTAAAGAATTAATGGCCTCATCAACGATCCAGATATATACTTCGATATTCATCTGATTCGTTCGGATCATACATCGTGGTGTTGTGATGATCAAATAAATCACATCAGATGATAATCATGCAAATCCGCTGACGAAAGCCTTTTCTCAGCAGTTTGAGCCAACCGTACGTAGTTCGGGTGGTGGACACTCGAGTGACTGGCTATAGGCCAAGTGGGAGATTGTTGGACAATTATGACCCATAGCGTCACTATTTGTACAGATCATGGTGTTGTTGTACAAATTAACTATGTGACAAAGGAGATTGCACTCTTATCATTTGTGATTAGATCACATAGATGTATAAATGATGAGAGGTCCTTGTGATTTGTTCCTGGATTGAGAATGATATGAGACAGTATCAGTCCACGAAGGATAAATCATTAAATATCCCTAGTCAGAGTATTATCGAGATGGACATCGATAAATACGTAAAAGACTAGTATTACACTTGTGCGCGTTGTGAGGGCACAACAGCATAGTTCTCATATATTTGGGTATATGATACTCATGCAAGTGTAATGGGAGGTTGTGTTTTACCGATGGTACGGGAAAAAGCTTCGCTCTGGATAGACCCCTCGGAATTCCATTGGTAGTATGACTATGTGTCTATGGAAGTCCGAAATCAAAGTAGGTGTATTTGGTCTTAACCTGAGACTTGCACCGCTAATACTTACGACAATCAATATACTTTGGTTGCGGTCGTCCAGGGCTTTAACAGGTTCTGTGTACGCCTATGCTGGGTATATTGAGAATCGTAGTGTGTTGGGTGTGATGTCAAGATGGAAGTATCACTCCAATCATAGTGGAGATGATGGTCACGTAGGATACGGTACTAGTAATCTTAAGTACTGCAGTCATCGGGATAAAATGACAAGGTCATGTTTATCCGATTATAGAGGCTAGTTACCAGACATCCGACATGTGCTTCGTACAGGGCAGACACAATTCCAGCCCCAGGCCTAGCACGTGATCATCCGATACTGGATCGACATATGCAATACTACGTATACTACGCCTGATATAGATCCTTTATTCCTGTAAGGATATTTCTGGAGAATTGGGTAGGCATGGCGCTTTGCTAGAAGCCAGCCTTGTCTTGTAAATCGGTATAAACGTAGTACGAGGTACTTACGTGTTCGGATAGTCCGACGACCGAATTTGCTGCCAACATATCCGGGGATCTCATGGGTCGCTTCCCGAAGATTCACCGATGACGTATGACTCGCACTTTTAATTAATCTGGGATTAATTAGATGAGAGAGAAAATTAATCTGGGATTAATTGCGGAGATATTTTATCTTGGATAAAATATCATTAAAGAGAGAAAATGATTAATTTGGAATTAATCGGTTAAATTAATATATTTGATATATTAAACGAAATTGGATTTCGACGCGGAATTAAAATTAGATTTTAATTCGGGCGAACGAATTAATTTAGAATTAATTCGTTAGCGACGTGAATAGTAATTATGCTAGGCATGATTATTTAATTAAATTAGATTTAATTACGTCGCAACGGAAAATTCGTTAATTTGGAATTAGCGAACCTGAGCCCGGGATTGTTTGCGAGCGCATTCGCATTTTGAATTCGAGTGCGGCACGCAAGTCAAATCAAGCATCAAATCATTAGTCGCATCAAGCGTCAAATCACTTGTCACTTTGAGTGATGTGACTTGACAACTTGATTAAAAGATGTGACTTGATGGCAGTTGTTGAAAAGCTTTTGATAGCTTGAGTGACATATATTATTAATATATGTTTTGGTATATGTTGGTTTTGATTTTAGAAATCAATTAAGAATTACAAATTTTCAACTCTCTCTGTCTCTCTCAAAATCCTCTCCTCTCACACTCCCATGGAGGGCCATTGTCTTCTGGTTTTTGCCAAAAAGCCGAGAGAATGAAGGGAAGCTAAGTGTGATTTTGTTGCAAAATCAAGAGAGCTAGCACTCCGAGAGACATGTGAAGGTGATAGGGAAGTCCAGCCATGAGCCGGGAATCGTTTGACGAAGATTGGAGCTTGTTTAAGGAGCATCAATTGACGACAAAGCAGTGAGCTGTGACAGTCACTGCCGAGCAGTCCATGGAGCAGAAAATCAGTTTTTGTTCGTCAAAGCGTCGCTCAACCGATCGATATGAGTATTTCGCAACTTCGTTGATTTGTATTCTCACTTATTTCATGCTTGTTTAATGATCTTGGGACCTTAGCAAACACCAACAGCTCCCAGATTTTGGGTGTATCTTCTTCTAGTAAAGCTCGAAATCTTTCAATCTCCCAATAATGTTCCATTTTTCCAATCACCTGAAAGCAAAAGAAAGAAATAAAAATTACAGATAAAAATAAAGAAAATTAGATACAAGTAAACTAGATAGCTTCAAAATTAATAACTCAAGAAAAATAAGTCCCCGGCAACGGCGCCAAAAACTTGACCGGCGTAAACACACACGTATAACGCAAGCGCACGTATCGTTCAAGTAGTATAAAAATATCGATCCACGAGGACTTAATTCCTACTGTTGTTATTAATTATTGATACTATTTATTTACAAGTATCTAATTATAGGGAGAAAGGAATGATTGCTTTTGTTGGTTGAATGTGGATTCGTTAATTAAAATAAAAACAGACTCAAAAGAAAATACTAAGGAAAATAAAGAAAAGACTCAAAGATCTAGGGTCGTGACTTCACACAATATTATTATAAAGATGAATTGATTCTCTTATCTATATGTAATAAATCAGTTTGCTAACCTGGAACACGAAAATATGCAAAAGCCTCTGTCGATGGTCAGACGCAAATACCCAGTATAACCCAATTGAACCATATGTCTATGTCAACCAAATTACCTGGATTTATTAAGATCAAGTTCCAATTGTGGCTACCCCCGCCCGACAGGTATATGTCTATCCTGTAAGGAAATCTGTTAAAGGGTTATCTATCCTCAAGGAAGATCGTGGGCTATTGAATCTAAGGCTGAAACCTAAAATCCCTATGTCTAGTTCATTTTAAATTTACCATATCAATCTCATTGGTGATCAGACAACAAGAAGCATTAAGCTTAAGACTCAATAAACAAACTAAAGAATTACCCATAAAAAGAAAATCAATTATTAAGTGTGAATATTGTGTTTGCTTTATATGTGCACGTTGTATATGTAATACTCTTTGTCGTTCTTTAGGAATGGTGTCTGATAACCGCGAAGATAAAATTAAATTCATTAGGGATGGCATAAGTAAGGAGTCTTTAGATGACATAACATTGACTTGAGACGCATCCCAGTGGATATGTGTATCACGCAATTCACATGTTACATATATAATTTCGAAAAGAAATACAACAATTAAGTCTCGAGAATCTGACTTTAAAAGACATTGTTTGCAATTTATAAGAAAATTGGATGGGAAGCTTGTCCTTGACATATAGATGTCATTCAAGCCGTTACTATCTGTACATATTATTGTCTAGTTGTCTTTAACTAATAATTGTGATTTTTTTTTATTATTTTCTTTTATTTTCACCGACAGGATCCAGACTTTTTGACTTTCATGATTTATTTTACTATTTAGCTAATAATTGTCATTTGGCAGGTACTTGTGCTATTATACTCACCATTTTTCAGGATCTATAATTTCAGCTCGTCATTGCACTCTTGTAGACATCTAGATTTGAGAAAGAAATAAAAAAATGGAAGCAACTTCAAGAAGAAGAGTTGTTAACATCTGTGTGTTTTACGGTACTAGTTCTGGTTCTAAACCGAAATTCGTTGAGGCAGCACAAGAATTGGGTAGATTCATAGCTGAGAGAAATATACACTTAGTATATGGTTGTGGCAATCTTGGACTAATGGGGTACATTTCAAGTGTCGTAGAGGAAGAAGGAAGTCAAGTTTTGGGAGTCATCCCAAAAACTTTGGCGGAGGTGAATCTTATCAGACAATCAAAATGAGATGAATGCATCATGCCAGGTATGTCTAAACGACTTGTTGAAATGATTAACCGTGCTGATGCTTTCATTACTTTGCCATGTGGTTTGGGCACGATGGAGGAAATTTTTACAGTGCTATCTTTGGAAAACTTGAACATACACCAGAAACCAATTGGACTGTTTAATATTGATGAATTTTATGAATTTCTTTGTGTGTTTCTTGATGATGCCCGTAGAAATGGGTTCCTTTCAAAATCGGTAAAAGATATACTCTTCACTATAAGAACAACCCATGATTTAATTGACCAACCTTTGGCCTTTGAACAACAAATTGACCCTATCCTTTCTAAGATAAAATGGTCTGATAATGATCGTGGTAAGAAATTTCGGATAAATCTTGATCTTAACCTTTGGTTTTCTTTTTAGATTTAGAAATCCGCGCTAACCAGGTACTGTTTTCTAAACTCTTCTTCTTCTTTTTAGACATTGGGGACAATGTCTCAATTAGATTTGGGGGAGGGGAATAGTTGACTCGTATCTTATTTTTATTTTTCGTTGTGTTGTTTTTGCTTGGTTTTTAGTCAAAAATTCAAAGAAATTCAAAAAACATTAAAAAAAAATTATGTTTTTGTGTTTTAAACTTGACTAACCAGGTGCAATGGTGTTTCAGATAGCTATGTAAGGAATTTCCACTCCTGAGACGTACCTCAACCTATTTCGTAACAAGTTAATTTTTATTTATTTCCTTTTGAATTATTTAAATTTGGGAATTCTCCATAATACTGACTAAATTGGATCTTCATATGCTCAGTTGACAGGTATTATCAACATGCATGGTAACATACGGACATGAGTTGTAAGTGAAAAGTTTGTAATATTCAGTGCTCTAGTTTATTGGAGGAAGCATCTAAATGTGGTGGAATAAAAAATAATTGTGTATATAAATAATTAACCATGCTTTCACTTAGTAACCGGGCGTATTGCCTCAATAAGCAGAGATTGTTCGCGTCAAACGGTAAAAGCTTAAGTTAATAATAATAAAGTTTCTACTTAGTAACAGGGTATCTTGCCTCAGTAAACAGAGATTGTTCACGGAAAACGATAGAACCTTTAAACATCTGAGATCCGAGCAATTAAGTTCGTAGGGGTGTCTTAACACCCGGTGCCCTAAAGCCAACTGGTTTGAGAGTCACTGGCCCAAAGCTCGCTATATGGATTAAAGATATTATATATGAAAAAAAATCCATTGCCAAAAAGGTGTGAATTCTGATATAACTTTAGGACAAAATATTACTCTCTTTTCTACTACGCTTATAAATATTCTGGGCACAATGATTTGATTAATACCTTGTTGGTTGTGTATATGGAGAATGGTAAAAATAATTATAGAATTTACTTATTTGGTAATATAGAAAGAAATAAAACAACTATTAACTTGGATAAGAATTACACTTGTTTAGTCACTAACTTATTTTGTGTGTTTGATTGTACATTTGATTGACGTTTGTGGGTATCGTCGCTGTAAGCCCTCACGAAAGTGGTTTAATTCCACTTTCTTAGGGACACCTAGGGGTTTAAAGGCTTGTTGCATACGCTAAATGCAACCGTGATTCATACGAAAGTGGCTTAGTTTAATTTTATTTTAAAGTTGTTTATTGTATTTTATTTTGTAGTTTTGCCCGAGGACAAGTAAAATGTTAGGTTTGGGGGTGTGATAAGCGGGAAATATATCAATATTTACCGTATTTTTACTTCATATTTTATATAGGTTCTCGAGTTTCGTGAATATTTTGATGTGTTTTGTGTTATTTTATAGATAAATAAGATTGCAGGGCTCAATGGAATCAAATCAGGGCAAAAACGGTGAAAAACTGAACAAAATGTCAAAAATGGCTTCTGCGTCGCGACACGCTGCAATTATTGGGCTGCCGACACTTGTCATCGCCATATCATCGCCACGTCATCACATTCGTCATCATTATATCATCATGGCGTCAGCCAATAATTCAGCCTGATGACACGTCATCACTTACGTCATCATGACGTCAGCACAATAATTTAGTATGCTGACACACGTCATTCATTATGTCCGCATGATGTCAACATCGCGACGCCAAGCCTTCACGCGTCATGACACTGAGCTAATAATTCAGTTTCCGACAGCCGCCTGCCATGTGTCAACATCTCTTCAAAGCCGGGTGCCACATGTCAAACATCATCACGAGTCGCGCCGAGCAAGCTTCACGCGTCGCGACGCGCAGAGCCAAAATTTATGTATAAATTGAGGCCGAATTTATTTGAAAAATTCATACTTTCTTCTCGGGATTTCCTTAAGAATACTAGAAGATAGTATCTTGTTTGTTTATTTACAGCTTTCTTGTATTTAATTTTTATTTTAAGCAATAAATATTTCTTTAGTTTACTTTAAAGTATGAGTAGGTAACTTACCTCTGCTGGGGTGAAAGGTAAATCTTTTTTTATTATAATTTAGATTAATCTCCCTTAGTTATAATATATAAACTATCTTAAAACCTGACTTAATGGGATACCACTTTTATGGTCGGTTGGACTTAATTAAATTGATTTTAACCTGACTTAATTGGATACAGTCTTTATGGTCGGTTGGAATTAATCAAAAATCTGACTTAATCAGGATACTGCCTATATGGTCGGTTGGTAATGTCATGCAAATTTCTATATTATAATAAGGGAGATTTCTAAATTAGAAGTAATAAAAGCAGATCCCCTAACCCCCAGTATTTTATTTTATTATTTTATTTTACCTTTTAATATTCAAGTTTATTTTATGTCATTTTCTTTATTTAAGTTTTTAATAATCCTAGATATGTATTGTAACTAAATATCGTATATAGGGTTGTGATGAATTCTAATATCACCGGTTTATAAGTTGATTATTTTATGTTTTGGGTAATATATTGGTTTATTTATTGAGTCTTAGACTTAATGCTTCTTGTTAATTGGCCACTAATAAGATTGATTTGATAAACTTAGAAGAACTTGGAAAATGGATTTTAGGTTTAGTCATAGACTCAGTAGCTCACGATCTCACCTTAGGGTAAATATCTCTTAAGGTAGATTTCCTTACAGGATAGAAATATATATGTCGGGCGAGGGTAGCTATAATTGGAACTTTAACTTAATGAATTCAGAGTTTCTTAATTAAAATATGAATATAGTTAATTGGTTTACTTTGGGTGTTTGAATTTGACCATCGAAAGAGGATTTTGCATAACTTCATGTTCTAGATTAATAAACCGATATGTTGCACAAATATGAGATAATCACTTTATCTTTAAAAGATATTGGAATGATTCACAATCCTAGATAGGTTTATAATATTGTTTTTTCCTTAAATTTACTTTCACACTGTTTTATTTACTTGTTTTAGATAAAAATCACCACCCAACCAATAATCAATAAATTAGATACTTGTAAACATTTAGCTTCATAAATTGACAGCTTAGGTATTGAGTCCTCGTGGGATCGATACATTTTATACTACTTGAGCTATACGTGTGCTTGCGTTACGTGTGTGTTTATCACCGATCACCGACTTAGGATTGGAACCTTGTAGGACCAAAGCTTCAGAGGTGGGCCACTCTGGGCTTCCTAAAAGGTTATTTTCTTACTTTTCGGGTAATAGGTTGTTGTATAATGGTCCAAGTTCCATCTTTTGGAATATTTGGTTTTACTATTGGTCAATGTCAAGTTTGGTTCGTTGAACTTCTCCAATATTTTCTTTGTTTTGTTGTGGATCCTGCAGGGCGATCTGTGGCATTCCGAAAAGGGTTTTTAGCCTGGTTGCGAACTCGTTAGGTTTTGAGTGGTTGGTGAATGCATGTTTACCTTATTCTTTTGTTTTATGTTTATAAATTATTTACGTTTACATTTTACATGTTTGGTTTATGTTGACAGTTCAAGTCCCGATTCATATTTTTAGTTATGTTTTTATGTGACATTTTCAGCTTACTATTACGTGCCACATGTTTATGAATTTCACTTCAATGGCATGTTCCCATGATTAGACGTACCGTCTATGATTCTGTTCGAATGATGTTCATTCCACACCTATTCCGAAATAGGTAATGAACAGTGTACGAGCTTGTATGCATAAACCAGTACGTGTCAGATTATGGTTATTATGCCAACTTATTTTATGTTTTCAAGTGCACGTTCTCGTTTTCAGTTTCAGTTTTTTACCATGATTTTCAGATCATGTTTGCATTTTACTGCGTAGTTCAGTTTTCGCTCATGTTATATTTTATAATTTTTCAGTTATGTTTTCATGTTCTTAACTTATTGACGTTTTTTATGTGTCATGTTTACATGTGCACAACTTATGTTCTTCACTTGTCACATTTACATGATTTTATTTAACGTTATTTTATGTCTTTCGTGATGCCTCATGGGGATTGATCACCCTCATAGACTCATTCTCATTCAAGTTCATGTTTACTTTTCACTACGTGGTTCGATTTCAGCTTATGTTATTTTACAGTTTGTAATCATGTTTTCATGTTTAACGTTTACAGGTGTTTATATGCCTTCATTTCACATTAAGTCATTTTAAGTCAGATTTCGCTTGACGATTGAATCGACTTATGTCTTTTGAGATCATGTTTATGTATTTTTCAGATCATATTACGTTTACACATTTGAAGTATTGACGTGCTTTTCAATTTTTCACGTTTGCGTGCGGCCACGTTGTGATGTTTCAGTTTTCATAATCCGTCCTACCTTACGGTAATGTTATGGAATTTCAGTCTTGTTGTAACTTTGTGTTTATGTTTTCCAATTTCAGCTTCTTAGTCCATATTAATTCTTGGATAAGGAACTAGTAGTACAACAAACAAAGCTGTGAGGTTGTAGGGTTTGGACTTGAGATCCATCCTTATTGTGAGGCCCAAAGCGGGCAATACTTTGTTAGTGGGTCCATTTGTGTGACATGACATTGCATGGCATCATGCTTTCAGGCTTATTGATGAAGTGTTTGAGACACTCTCATCTTTTTGACCTCCGTATATGATGTTGTAGTTAGATCATTTTGTGTATTTTAAATTTCGGTACGAAATCCTTTATGGAGGGAAAGATGTAATAACCCAAATTTTTAATAAGGGTATTATTGTCTTTTCCCCTAAAAGTCTTTGGTCAAATTTTGAATTTTTGACTTTATGGGTTGAATGATCAATTTTCATATGTTTTATTCAAATTATATTTGACCAAAATTGTAAGGATTTAACTGATATTTTCCGGCTCATATATAAAAACTTCTTTTTTCTCTCTCCCCAAAAAACATGTTGTCTTTTTCCCATTTTTCATTTTTTTTTCTTTCTCATTCTTCTTCATGCGTGCGTGAAGGGGAGAGATCCAGCGATTGGAGCTGATTTCTGGCCATCGGAGTTGGGGGAATGATAGAGCAGACGTTGAGGAGAATTTTGGTGGTGGAGGTGACCGTTTTCTGGCGAGATCGTGGCTTGAAGATTACGACAGTTTTTGGTGATTTCTCGACAAACCGAAGCTCCGTTGGGCGAGTGACCACCTCCATTCGGTTCAGCTCGATGACGCGCATCTATTGGTGGTGGTGGCATGGCGGCACGCCGGCGCGTGGACTCCACGCGCCAATGTCTTTCGGAAAAATTTGGTGTTTGTTGTTCCCGACTTGTTGGTTCGACCCTTTCGTGCGGTAATGGACCCGAACTCTAATCTTCGTGCATTTATCATATTTTAATTGCGCATTTTATTTACCGGTTTAGGATTAGTTGTTTTGATATTTAAGTTTTGAGTTTTGAATTGTTGTTTTCAGATTGTGGTCTTTATTGTGATGTGTGTGCTGGGGTTTTATAAGGAATTACACAGTTAGCGTAGCGGAACGCAGAAAAATCATTTTTTCCGATTTCAAATTTTTTTCTTATATTAATCAAATAAAAATATTTATTTAATTAATCAATACATAAAATCTGAAATTTTAACTCAAGAAATCATATTTCTTATAATTACCAAATTACCCCAAAGTTTTGCAAATTATTTATTTTGGTCATTAAAATGTCAAATACATATTTAATTGATTCCAAATCAATCCCAAAATAATTTATACAATTTGCAACATAAACCAAAAAATTTTCCAGAATTACGAAATCTGCCCAAATTTTTAATTAATTGTAATTTGGCCCAATTTGTTCAAAACACATCAAGATCAAATCCAATCAATCCCAAATTTGACATACATCAAATATACATCAAATTATATCATATATATGAAAAACCCCAAAATTTGATTAAGTTAAGAACCCTAATTTCATAAATTACTCAAATTTCACAATTTACATTAAATTGACAAAATTCAACACTTTAATCTTCCAATTACCACAACAATCAAGTCTCACAATCATGAAATTAATCAAAAATAATTCTAGGTTAATTATGAATGGCTAATCAACTCTAGAATGACAACTTTTAATTTCTAAATAATTTATTAAGCTTAATTACACTAATAAGCAAATAAATTAATTATACATGCATGAACTCATCCAACAAGCTTCCAACAAATTTAATTACAAACTAAAAGAGTAGAGACATGATCTTAACAATACAATTGAAGTTAAGAAAAATTGAATTAATTTTCATGTAGAAGAATAAGTGAAATTACTTACAAAAACCAAATTTTGCTTTGATTTTCTTTTCTTTTTCAACAAATGCTCTCAACTCTCTTTTGTAATTTTTGTTAAACTTGTCTTGCAATGAAAAATGAAACAAAACAATTTTGTTATATAAAAATTCATCATTGCAGAATATGGCTTCCAAAAAATAAACAACAATTGTTTTAATTTTGTTCAATATTAATTGGTCCACATTTTAACAAAATTAAAAATAACCTTTACCTTTAATAAAGTGAACTAAAATGTGTGCCAATGATATCAAGCCAAATAAAAACTAAATCATTACAAAAGATATTTATTTATATAAGTAAATTAATTATTTAACATTTAAATAATTAAATAATTAAATGCAAATATCCTAATATATGTATTATATTTACTTTAAATATTGAAATACATATATGTTAATGATATATGTCAAATATCACAATTTGATATTTTATTAATGTGTATTTAATAAAATCAAGGATTAAATACAAATACACATTAATTCAGAAATGACCGTAAGGTCCCGATTGAATGTATTTTTCGTTTAACCATTAAACGAGTTATAAATAATCAGTATTATTCATAACAGCTGCCCTAGTACTCTACGAGTATATTTCATTAGTGACACTCTCTAGATTCAGGCATATCCGTCACGAAATCAAATTTCGTGTCCATAATTCACCCACCCGTAAATTATGACGAACACAGATAAACTCACTGAATCATACAGGTCGAGGTCACTACATACGTATAATCCATACGTCACAGGTATCCGGATTAATTCAGGGATATAAATACAAACGTCAAATCTCTATAGATGTAATCACGTCGACGTTTCTATTAGCAATCCCTCAAATAACACTTAGAACTGATTTCTACAATGTACAACGGGCCCATTGATTTAACAGATTGCTAATTTCATATTGAATACATGTGCTTTGTACACAGAGCTGACGGATTTTATCTTGATACACACAGGTGGAGGTGTGATCTAAATAGATCGGTGACGTGGCTGCCATCTAAGTGTGGAGGATAACTCAGATATCCACAGTGGTTTCTCAAGTCAAAGAATCACTATGCTCACTCAATCCGAGAAGATTCTTATTGATGTTGGTGTTCCATTTGTTAAGAATCTTCGGTGAGTCGGTCAATGTTTATCCGCTATAAACAACTACTCGTCTATACGAGTCTCCAAGACTTCTGGTTCATTGAGAAACCATCAGAATCCAAGATTCCAATATACGACATGTTCTAGTCTCAACGGGTTTACTTTACTAACCAAGTAGTGTAAACCTTGACCGGGAACAGTCTAAGAATGACAATGTTATGATACAACTCAATGTCAGTTGCGACGCTTTTGCAACAGTATCATAACTAATCATTCTAAGGTCGGTTACGTCTTACCATATTAAAGAAGAAGTTATATAAAAGAAACTGTTCATTTTATTCATAATAAAATGTTACATTAGTATTTACAAGGAAATACATAATAAAATTGGCGCTTAGAGCACCAACCCTAACAAAATCTCCCACTTGCTCTAGTGCCAATATCGATTGTATCTAATACCCATCGACTCCACATGTTTATCAAATAACTTCGAGGTATGGCCTTCGTAAGCGGGTCTGCTACATTATCTTCACTCGGTACCTTGCACACGATAATGTCCCCTCGCGACACAATCTCTCGAATGATGTGGTACTTTTGTTCCACATGCTTCGACTTCTGATGCGTCCTTGGTTCTTTTGCTTGCGCAATGACTCCAGTATTATCACAGTATAACGGAATCAGATTCTCGATACTTAGGACTACTCCCAATTCTGTGATAAATTTCCGAACCCAAACAGCTTCATTTGTAGCTTCAGAAGCTACAATATATTCCGCCTCTGTGGTAGAATCAGCTGTCGACCCCTATTTGGAACTCTTCCAACAAACTCCACATGTTTGTCACACTAACTGCGAAGTTGATATCAGGTCTAGTACATAACATGACATACATGATGCTTCCCAAACACAAAACATAAGATTGATTAGACATTCTAATCTTCTAATCTTCTGTTTGCGGACACATCTTCTTCGAAAGATGTAAGCCATATCTGAACGGTATGTTTATTGTCTTACAGTTACCAAAATTATACCGTTCTAAGATCTTATCTATATATGTTGATTGAGATAACCCAATAAGCTTCCTTTCTCTATCTCTATAGAGTTTTATGCCTAAGACATAAGAAGCTTCACCCAGGTCCTTCATGGAGAAATTCTTCTAGAGGTAAGCTTTGACGCCTTGCATCATCCCAATATCATTCCCAATGATAAGGATGTCATCAACATAGAGAATTAAAAATACCACCATACTCCCACTGGCCTTCTAATATACACCGGATTCTTCTGAATTCTTGAGAAAACCAGACAATTTGATTATCTCTTCGAATCAAAGATTCCAACTTCGTGAAGCCTGTTTAAGTCCATAAATGAACTTCTTCAGCTTGCATACCATGCCCGAGTTCTCGCTATATGCAAAACCTTTCGGCTATTCTATATAAATTTCTTCATCAAGAAATACATTTAGAAAAGCCGTTTTGATATCCATTTGCCAAATCTCATAATAATGATACGTGGCAATTGACAAAAAAATCCTGATGGACTTAAGCATTGTAACTAGAGAAAATGTTTTATCGTAGTCGACACCAGGTAGCTGCGAGTAACCTTTAGCTACCAGTCGGGCCTTAAAGGTTTCAATCTTTCCATCGGACCCTCGCTTCCTATTGTAAATCCATTTACAACCGATAGGAACAATTCCTTCGGGAAGCGGAACCAAGTTCCAAACTTGATTCTCATACATTGAGTCCATCTCAGATTTCATGGCGTCTTTCCACTTCACGAAGTCAATGTCCAACATCGACTCTCTATAGGTAAAAGGTCTAGTCTCTTTAACTAAGAGAACATCGAGACTCTTTTCTTGTATCAAATTCAAGCGTTCAAGAGGTCTAGATACCCTTTATGACCTACGGAGTGTGTGTGTTGAAGGTTCTCCATCTTTTTGAACTGCAGGTTCCTCCATTAGTTCGTTGGTTCCAGGTTGTACTTCATCAAGTTCAACTTGTCTATGATCGCCACCTTCAGCCAAAAATTCTATTTCTAGAAATTTTGCAAAGTGAGCTACGAACACATTCGATACTTGGTGTCATAGAACACATATCCTTTCGTATTTGAAGGATATCCAACAAACCTAAACTTCTGCCCTCGAGGCAAAAGCTTATTTTGCTGAGCTATCCTGACGTATACATGACACCCTCAAATCTTAATATAACTAAGATTCGGTTTCCTATCGGTCCATATCTCATACGGAGTCGTAGGAACAGCCTTAGAAGGAATTTTGTTCAAAAGATGTGCGGTAGTTAAAAGAGCATAACCCCATAGATAATAGGGTAAATCTGTATAACTCAACATCGATCAGACCATATCCAATAAAGTTTGATTTCTACTCTCTGACACTTCATTATGCTGTGGAGTACCGGGAGGTGTATATTGAGCGAAAAACTCATTCTCCTTTAAATAATCAGTGAACTCTGCACTCATATATTCACCGCCTTGATCAGATCGAAGGCATTTAATATATTGACCAATTTGTTTTTCAACTTCATTTCGGAATTCTTTGAACTTTTCAAAGGTTTCCAATTTATGTCTCATCAAATAGACATAACAGTACTGTGACAGATCATCGGTAAATGTGACGAAGTAAGAAAAATTATTGTGAGTAGTTTGATTCATTGGACCACATACATCAGAATGTATTAGTTCCAATAGGTCAGTGGCACGGTGTCCAACACCCGAAAATGGGGCTTTGGTCATTTTACCCCGAATACAAGATTCGCAAGTTGGATAAGGTTCAATGGTGAGATCATGTATCAAACCATTCTTAACCAATTGGGTTAGGCGTTTCACACCTATATGACCTAACCGCATATGCCAAAGTTCAGTATTATTTATATCAGATTGTTTACGTTTATTTATTCCAGTATTAAAGATATCTTGTGAGGTACGCAATATGTAATGACCATGCTCGTTTGGACAACAAAGGATCTGAATATTATTACTATCATATAAATACAAAGAATGATTCTTAATATTTACATTATAACCTTCAGTATCTAATACAAAAATGGACATATATTTGCCACACATCCTGGCATAAAATAGTATTCATTCAACAAAAGTCTCCCATTTTGTAAGGGAATCTCGTATATGCCCACTACAACTGCATCCAGAGAGTTGCCACTCCCGAATCACAACTGCATCTCCCCAGATTTCAACCGTCTACTTCCCGTCAGCACCTGTAACATATTATAAATGTGAATAGGACAAACAGAATCCAAAATCCAATTAGATATCATAGCTTCACAAGCCATTGAGATATCAATAATAGGACAAATAAAAATACCTGATGTTGATGCTTTTTCCTTCCTTATCTGTGCGAGATAGTCCTGGCAGTTTCGTTTCCAATGTCTGACTTTCTGGCAGTGGTGGCACTTGTCTTCAGAAGCTCTCTTGGGCTACGCCGTCTTACCCTACGGAGGAATATTGAAACCTTTTTTTTCTTTTGTCTTCTTCCCCTCCGACTTGGATTGGGAAGAAGCGAAAAGTGAAGTGGGTTTTGGAAGGCGAGTCGGAACTCCATCCCTTAAATCTTCATCTGCTATAAGAAGTATCCTATGCAACTCACGATAAGAACATTGAATCCTATTCATGTTGAAGTACATTACAAACTGGCGATATGACGCCGGTAGTGAACCGAGAATGACACTATGACCAAGAGTTTCATTGAGAGAGAAATTTTATCGCCTCAACTGCTCAATCAAATCGATCAAGTGAAGAACTTGCGGGCTCACAGCCTTCCACTCTTCAAGTTTAGAATGGAACAGTTCCATCGAAACTATATGAACCATGATCTGTTCCTGGTTCATGAACGATTCACGAAGTTCTGTCATCATGCTATATGCATCATGCATCTCAAAATAAGTCTTCTTAAGCTCAGAAGAAAGAGAACTCATGATGAACGATTTAACCCTTAAATCATCATCCTTCTATCGCTGGAAAGTCTCATGTTCTTCAGGAGATGCATCTGGTGATATAGCAAGCGGTAATGGACCTTCCAAAATGTACCACAGCTTTTCGAAATTGAGGACAATCCTCAAATCCATATCCCAATCGGCAAAATTCTCAGCGCATTTTAGCTTATTCGTATCTAGCATACGAGCACAAGGATTGGTTGGAGGTGCCGCCATCGCAAATCTATCAAATAGACAGCAAATCAACGGTAAGCAGATAAACAGATAAAAGATAAAACAGTTTCATAATATATCATAAAGCATTAACTAGATCATGGATTTTTAATCTAAAAATGCTCCTCCCACTATTTCATGCAATACTGTAATCCCCAAATAGAATACAAAACATGCGATAATCAAATCATAACATAATAGTGAAAGGTGGACCCCATGAATATATTTCAGCTCATAGTTTTGGCATGTTCTCACCTATGTATATTCATTAGGTAGACAACTCATTGTTAATCACTCAATAGTGACTCCTGGGTTTTCGGTCCTGGTCGTTTCTCGTTGTGACAGCTTTGGCACATTCACAAGGAGGCGTACCAATGTTAAACTTGTCAATGATGAATTCAAGATACTTACAAAACCCTGAAAGTTTTGGCACGTTCAGGATTTCGCTTTTGCTTGAATTCACCTAATATCAAATATATCTGGTGCAGATAAATTTCTACCGGCTATATCCTCACAGCTTTGGCACGTTCTCGGATATATTCGCAGAAAATTTATCGATAAGCGGTATTGACAAGACGGACCAATTAATATGCATCAAATACATATTAAATTAAAAACCTTATTTTAAATAGAGACTTTCCGCAAAGATGTTTTTACTTTATTTAATCAAATTAAATAAACACATGCATGCATAAAGTCAAGATTAAAGTCAACATTGAATTTTAAAGGCATAATCATATATCGGGTGTCCAGAATCAGACTCGCTCTAATACCGATTTTTGTTGGGGTTTTATAAGGAATTATTGGGTTAGCGCAGCGGAACGTGGAAAACCCATTTTTTCCGATTTCAAAACTTTTTTGTATTAATCAAATAAACATATTTATTTAATTAACCAATACTAAAAATCTTAAATTTTAACCCAAGAAATCATATTTCTTATAATTACCAAATTACCCCACAATTTTACAAATTAATTATTTTGGTCATTAAAAAGTCAAATACATAATTAATTGATTCCAAATTAATCCCAAAATAATTTATACAATTTGAAACATAAACCAGAAACATTTCCAAAATTTTGAAACAGCCCAGAATTTTTCCAGAATTACGAAATCTGCCCAGATTTTTAATTACTTATAATTTGGCCCAATTTGTTCAAAACACATCAAGATCAAATCCAATCAATCCCAAATTTGACATACATCAAATATACATCAAATTATATCATATATATGAAAAACCCCAAAATTTGATTAGGTTAAGAACCATAATTTCATAAATTACTCAAATTTCACAATTTACATTAAATTGACAAAATTCAACACTTTAATCTTCCAATTACCACACCAATCAAGTCTCACCATCATGAAATTAATCAAGAACAATTCTAGGTTAATTATGAATGGCTAATCAACTCTATAATGAAAACTTTTAATTTCTAATTAATTTATTAAGCTTAATTACACTAATAAGCAAATAAATTAATTATACATGCATGAACTCACCAACAAATTTCATTACAAACTAAAAGAGAAGAGACATGATCTTAACAACACATGCTCTCAACTCTCTTTGTAATTTTTGTTAAACTTGTCTTGCAATGAAAAATGAAACAAAACAATTTTGTTGTACAAAAATTCATCATTGTCGAATTTGGCTTCCAAAAAATAAACAATAATTGTTTTAATTTTGTTCAATATTAATTGGTCCACATTTTAACAAAATTAAAGATAACATTTACCTTTAATAAAGTGAACTAAAATGTGTGCCAATGATATCAAGCCAAATAAAAACTAAATCATTACATAAGATATTTATTTATCTAATTAAATTGATTATTTAACATTTAAATAATTAAATAATTAAATACAAATATCCTAATATATGTATTATATTTACTTTAAATATTGAAATACATATATGTTAATGATATATGTCACATATCACAATTTGATATTTTATTAATGTGTATTTAATAAAATCAAGTATTAAATACAAATACACATTAATTCAGAAATGACCGTTAGGTCCCGATTGTATGTATTTTTTATTTAATCATTAAACGAGTTATAAATAATCAGTATTATTCATAACAATTTCTCTGGTGCTCTACGAGTATATTTCATTAGTGAGACTCTCTAGATTCAGGCATATCCGTCACAAAATCAAATTTCGTATCCATAATTCACCCACCCGTAAATTATGACGAACACGGATAAACTCACTGAATCATACAGGTCGAGGTCACTGCATACGTATAATCCATCTGTCATAGGTATCCGGATTAATTCAGAGATATAGATACAAACATCAAATCTCTATAGATGTAATCACATTGACGTTTCTATTAGAAATCCCTCAAATAACACTTAGAACTGATTTTTACAGTGTACCACGGGCCCATGGATTTAACAGATTGCTAATTACATATTGAATACATATGCTCTGTACATAGAGCTGATAGATCCTATCTTGATACACATGATATCCTGAGCATCAGTCCACACCCAATGAACAGGCGAAAGTCTGATCTAAATATATCGGTGACGTGACTGCCATCTAAGTTTGGAGGATAACTCAGATATCCATAGTAGTATCTCAAGTCAAAGAATCACTATGCTCACTCAACCTGAGAAGATTCTTATTGACATTGGTGTATCATCCATTAAGAATCTTCGGTGAGTCGTTCAATGTTTATCCGCTATAAATACCTACACGTCTATACGAGTCTCCAAGACTCATGGTTCAGTGAGAAACCATCGGAATCCAAGATTTCAATATACGACATGTACCAGTCTCAACGGGTTTACTTTACTGACCAAGTAGTGTAAACCTTGACCGGAAACAATCTAAGAATGACAACATCATGATACAACTCAATGTCAGTTGCGAAGCTTTTGCAACAGTTTCATAACTAATCATTATAAGGTCGGTTACGTCTTTACCATATTAAAGAAGAAGTTATATAAAATAAACTGTTCATTTTATTCATAATAAAATGTTACATTAGTATTTACAAGGAAATACATAATAAAATTGGCGCTTAGAGCACCAACTCTAACAGTGTGGTTAGGTGGTTGTTGTGGCCCCAAATGGGCATTTGTGGTGTTGGATTGTAAATGGAAAGGTCATGTTTTAAACGGAACCATGTCGGTTTTCCATTAGATTTATGCGAGAGTTTGATTCGGTGCGTTTTACATCTCAAATTTCGAGATGTCAATTTTATGTGATCTTTGGGCGGTCACTGGTCAACGATACTCGTTTGCCTCGTAGAGAGTGCCGGGTGAGCCCGAAAAGAGTTTTGCAGCTGT
>SKCR01039982.1:0-60518 GCA_019454045.1 Zanthoxylum bungeanum
AAGTAAAGATTGAAACATCCCTTTAACAGGGATCTCATTAAATATTTTGAACCAAGCATTTTTTTGTTTCATATAAAATATATTTATTCAATTAATCATTAAGAGAAAACAAAAGAGCATGCTAAAATATGTAATAGGAGCATTAACAGGTAAAACTGGGATTGCCATGCGTTCTTCGATATGATCTACACACTGAAGCATTAAGGGCTGCATCTCAAGAAATGTTTAATTCTTAAGAATTATCTATACTTGATATAAATGAGCTTCTTCACTCCCCAACAATTATATAAAGAAGAATCCGAAACTGGAAAACAACATTATACAGCAAGAACAGCGACTAACAAAAGAAATAAAGATATAGCTCATAATGTTACCACTCTCAAGTTTCCATCCATTGCTTGATAAAGCTTGTATCCGATCCCACAAATCTTCCAAGAAATCCTGAAGACAATTATATAAGCACATTAATTGAGAAAAGGTGCAGCCCCACTAAACTGAAAATGAAAGAAACTGGTATATATAATATCAACAGCAAGAGCAAAATAGAAGAAAATAATGATCCAAGACCAATAAATTGGATAGAAAGGAGCCACATCTTAGATGATGAGCGATATCTTGTGGAAAGTATATAGGGGAGGAAATGAGTTTTATCTTCTTGGGTGGGATTAGGTGTCAAGGACAATGGTCGGTGGGCTTGGAATTGGGAATATAGTTACAAGGAAATAGAGCCCCTTCTGCACGGTGGCTTTAAAGGTTCACCAGGGAAAAGAATTTCTTAGCAATGACACAAAGCAAATATGGTATTCATCTAAATGGATAGGACTCCGATGTTATATTTAATGGGTCCAATAGAAATCCTTGGAAAGCAAGAAGTATCTTTCATTAACTTTATTGTTTTAGAAGTGGATGATGGAAAGAGTATTTGGTTTTGGGAAGAGAAGGGAATTGGCGAGATTATGCCCAATTAAGAATGCTTCTATACATTCTTTTTGCATAGTTTTAGGTTCTCTTCTTATGGAGTTCTTTTGGCTAGTTTACGGATTCCTGATCTGCTTTGTATTTCTTCTTCTTTCTCGTCCATATTTCAGTTTCCTATATATTTAAGAATTTAAAAAAAAAAAAAAAACAATATATAGTTTTAGAAAAAACACACATTTGTTAGTATCTTGGCAAATAATTGCTTGATTGCAAGGAAGGAACCCCCTTAAAACTACAACAGGACTAAAGCTAAGCAATGTGTGAGAAAATTATTTATATTCCTAGTCTCATTTTCTCCCACTTTCTTCATTGTCCAATTCAAGCCCTAAAAAGCATAGATACTAATTACATATCGATGACTTAAAAAGTATTGTACACTTCAAGAGCTCCTCTCCACTGTTTATGAAGATAAGAGGGTACAAAAGCATGAATATGCTAATGCTAATTAACTTAAAAATACGTCGTTTGGATGTCCTGATAAGACGGATCATTTCATTATCTTTGCTCAGATGACAATGAATGTCATTTAAATGGAGAACAAAACCAACTACAAAGCAAGTGCACTTTGAACAAAATTTGAAAACTTAAGAGGTTCAATTCTAACATTTTTTTAAGTCAGAGTAGTGTTGAAAGATCATAAAATGGAAAAAGTACAAGCACCTGATATCCCAGAAGAATAAGCAATTCTACACAGAAATCTTACCTTTTCAGCAACAGCTTTCCCAGATTCATCGTCTTCTTCAAAGAAAGATAAACCAGTGTTAGAAGAATGCCTTCTGATGCTCAAATAAGCTTCCAAACCAGCCATGATTCTCTCAATTTCCTCAGGAACTTGCTGAACGGATAATATATTTTGTCAGTGAACTGAACAGATTAATCAAACTCAAATGAATTTAAAGTGAGGACCACACAGCAAATAGAAAAAACAAGTCTCAAATACATAAAAAATAAAATATAACACTGACCACCAACTTTAGTTCCCACACTAAGCTATAATATTAGTTCCTAGAAATTCAAAGGATCAATGCCACCTAACTGAATAAGTAAAGACAAAGACTTTTGGAAAAAAGAATGAGCAAGTTCAAGGCATGTCAGGACAAAATAGCTTGTAACAGGTAAAGTATTGATTATGCTTTCAGTATACAACCTACAACCTACAAACTTTAAACGGTTAAATAATTCAAACCTCTTAGGCTCACAGCTTAACAAGTTAATACAATTTTCTATTCCACACTGCAGATCAAGTCCTAACTTTACGGATGTTCAAAATTAAAGTAACTGCCATGTAGGATTAAAATAATCATATTTCTTATAGTAAATCAATGAGTAAACATTTTCTGCAAGAGGCAAATAGACATAAATACACAACCCCCAAAAAATGGAAACAATAAAAGATAGTCCTGCTTTTTAGAACTGAAATGTATGTTGTTAAGATTTAGTACTGAAAATTAACAATCAAAATAGGAATCACACCACAACAACAGAATAGTTGAAAGAGATCCATGATCCATCTAATAAGTTATAAAACACCTAGGTCCATAAACCATCGAGAAAGCATTAAAGTAAGCATTACCTCAATGAGTTCTGCTCCTCCCCATGGGAGACAAGACAAGATGCAAGTTACATAAAAGTCAGCACGTGCTTGCCAAGAAGGATTTCTTTCTCCTCATCCACTGTAGTGGCAGCTGATGATAATAAAGTTTCAAAGACAACAACCAGAGAAGAAGGCTGGAGAACTTTGCTGCACATCTATATGACAATAGTAGAGGAATAAATTTTAAAACCTTCCTTGAAATTAAAAGGAAAATTTATAGAGACTGCACACAAGTGAAGCCTTGGGAGTTAAGATCTCCATGTGATACTCCCAAACTTCATATATAACTTCCCAAACATGCGTAATATTAATGCATTAGATTAAAGTACCTAAATCTAAGCATGTCATAAACCTAGGTGGTAACGCCCTGTAAGCATCATTCAAGAGGCCTGCTTAAAACCCCCTATCTTTATCCCAAACCTAATATCACAGGTAACAGTGCATGTAAAACATAATAATACATCAGTAAGGGAACACTTCAACAACTGAGCAATGAGCATATATCTCAAACTATCTTGTTTGCCATTTCTTCCAAGAAATATTTCTTTACACATGCCATAACTTACAACTTGACAGATTAAAGGTTATATAACTAACATTGCTAATAAGGGAATAAATGAAGAATTATGATGTCTTCTGGCCAAGGAGTGTCAAAATATGTTAACTATCAAGAACAAAGACACAAGTGTAAGTGCATGTTTTGTATGGCTTCTCTACTGGTCAAAAGTGCTTCTTCTTAATCCCAAAAAAACTTTTTAAAATTTTTTAGTGGTGTATGGTAGTATTTTGAATAGAGTTTTTGGGATTAAAAAAGGTTATTTTGCCTCTACCAGCAAAAGCTCAAAATTTGGGCTTTTGGGAGATAGAGGTCATAAGGTTTTTTAAAGAATTAAATTGTCTAGATTACCTTTATTCTGTTTCACACAATTATTTCATTCCTTCATTACAAATCTTTAAAAAACTTGTCCACTAAAGTAATTTTACAATTTTTAGTAAAAGCTCTCATTGACAACCAAACAATTAATTTTTTTCGTATCTCTACTTCTAAAAGCTCTACTAGTTAGAAACTCTACTTCAGGAGGCTCTATTTGAAAAGTTATAGCAAGGGACCCTAAGTCCCTAACTATAATAAAAAATCTGGTTGTAAATCAACGATAGCAAACACAAACTCATTGTCTAATGTCCTCTGTCCTCTCTAGATTCTGACTTAAACAACAGTTACAACATATACAAACCAGTCCTAAATGACCAAATAGCATCAAAATCATACATACCATGACAGTCAAAAATCGCATCAAAATACGAATGCGGTCGCAGTTTCCAGAGTCTAAAGCATCCTGAAAATTCAACAGAGTGCAAGAGAGGGAATAATGTGAATACTTTTGTAAGAATAAAGAACAACACATCCCAACAAGATCAGACTTCGAAAAATAATAGTATCTGCTTCTTAGATAGGCTAAAAGAAAGACAGTAACATAAACTACAAGTTTCAGCTAGACAAGTTAAAAGCAAAAATGAATTTGGGCATAACTGAATGCACCGTAAATATTCTATATCAAACCCAACCTCTCATGCTGGAAAGTAGCAATAAATGTCCTTATCCAATAACACTCGGCACAAAAAGTAGCCAAGGTTTCCTATCTCGATACAAAGGTCAGGTATAAGGAATTAATATATTGCTATCTGAAGAGCAAAAGACACATGTTTGCTGATTTTTAATAAGTGAATAAATAAGCCACTAACTTCTAGCATAAGTGCAGTAGCCAAACTCTACAAATCTATACGCTCAACCTTGGTTGTCATCAGGTAACAGGCCATTATACTAGACATACTAAAATTACATTGATCCTACAAGCTCAAACACAATTATCCTTAAGACCAAGACACTGATTTAACTATTGACCATATTCAAAAACTGAAAATTGGGGATTCCAGTAGTCCCTTCATCATGGTCAGCTCTGAGTCCAAGAAATCCAGCATGCCTCGACACAAATGCAACAGTAATGAACATATAACCCAAGTGGCCTTGCATCAATCACGAGAGTAAAAGTGAACCAAGGATCTAGATCTCACCCCAATAAAATAACATTACAGCAGTTCAAACTTAATTTGCTTTGAAGCAATATGCCATACCATGCACTATGAAGTACATGCAACCCAAGAAACTAAGTAAAACATCATTCATATATCATGTATATGGCCACAGTTCAATACTGTGTTTGCTCTTCAACCTAACATTTCAAACTAAATTAGACTTCAAGATGTAAAATAATAACTGAATTCTTTTTGGGCTTGTTACCTGAAAATTACTTTGTGTGCTTTCCACTACTTTTTTTACAAAATCCTCATTTTCCAAGTTCAGCAAGCCAACCTGCCAGAGAGAGGGCATAGAAGAATCAGCAGAAAAGTCAACAAGGCAGAAAATAGACAACATACAATTAGAGAAAAAGAAAAGAAAGATAAAACACATAACATAAGTTTGACTACCACAAGACAAATATATAATGATATAAGATCGCCAATTATCTTGATTTCTTATGAGATAAGTTTTCTATAGACCTCTCGGGCCTCCGAGGTCCAAGTGCTGCTTGGTATGAGTCGTATGACCCATTTAAGAATGTTCTTTCATAAATAAGAAAGCACACTCACCTATGATGGTTGTTCTTTAAGAAATCCCACAGGGATAAGCATAGGAATATTTTTGGAGATATAAGAAGGGAGAAAATTCTTCTATTCTCCAAACCATCAAGAACATGAGTGAAGTTTACATGATATTAGGTATGATAGTAACTGTTGTATTCCTGCTTAATTTTGACTGCACAATAGCTAAAGTGTTTGGTGAACATTCACTTTTACTTGACAGCTAATTTTACCAACCACAGACACACATACTTAATAACTTGTAATTTCATTCCCTACCGATTGTAGATTAAGAGCTAGAGCGTCTCAATCCCAAACACGTAATTATGATACCAAGACACTTTGTTATTTATTCTTTTTTTTTTGGTTGTGGGTGGTAGAATAAAGGAAAAAGCATAACTAAATTTACAAGAACATAAGCATATTTACTTAAAGAGGAAATAAATGATTCTGGAAAGGGAAATGGGCATACATAAGCTGCTTTGTTAAGCATTTAGGGTAGTTTCTCTCCCCAATTTAAGGTGGTCGTGAGAAGTGATTTTAACTCTGAGATCCTGCTATTTGGTAGAGTTTTCTCTCTAAAAAAATTACAGTATGTTGACTTCGTTATTTTCTTTTATCCAAGGACAAACTAAAATATACTTGCTCAAATTTTAGGCCCACCTCAGCACCTCTTTTATCAGGAAAACTTCGAACTTCAAACCAAGCCTAAAGTCCAAGTTTTGAAAAAAAGACTAGGTCATCACATCAATGTTATATTCGATATCTATCTCAATATTTATTGGCAGGATTTTATCTGAAACATCTATGCGACCACAAGTATAGTTGATTACACAAAAACATATATACACAAAACTATGCCAAAAATGTAATGCTAAACACACAGCATTAATGCTAAACCTCTCGAATTTATTATAACACCAACAAGCCACAACGTACATATGTTCATAGATTTCAATGTATAGTTCAAGAACATATTTGGTCATCAAGATCAAAGATTAAAAAATACAATCAACAAATAACACACTAAAGTGAAAAGGGACCAAAAGCAATGATACAAGGTGACTTACCAATGTTCCATATAAAGGAATCTTGTGTGGAATTTGTTCAGCACAGTCAATAATATACTGTCAAGATGAAGAGAGAGAAAAAAAGGTATTGATTTTCATTCTCATTCTCATACACAAAACAAAATCATATATAACATAAAATAGCGCCATATTCATAATAAATATTCCTATATTTAACACAATAACTAATGAATTATCTTTTTTCCCTTCCAATGACATACTAACACAACCGTTCAATCGAATTTAAGTTCATAGTCCAATTTCTAAAAATCAAAAACAAGAGAAACACATTAGTGTGAGGCTTACAAGCAGAACATCGTTAGAAGAGTGCTCGAGTTCTCGCCGAATTACGCCGAAGCATGTTTCCTGTAAGTTCAGAAACAAAGAATCAACCACACGCGAGCACTGCGCATGACAGCAACTCAAAACCCTAACCTAGGGTTTTGATTTGAAACATACATAAAACGGATTAAAAAATGTGGAACATGTGAAAGAGAAAGGAGAATGAATACTTACAATGTGATCCTTGAAATCGTCGGAATTGCCGTACTCCGAACACTTGTCGCCTATTTTAAGCAGAAGATTCTTCCAGCTGCTCATTTGTTCTAGTTTTGTTTTTGAAAGACGAACTTTCGAGCGAGAGAGAGGCAAAAGGGAAGCAGAGAAAGAAGAACAGGAAGAAGAAGAAAGTGAGAGAGAGGGGAGGAGGGGATTTTGCAGGTTTTAATGAAAATTGGATTAAGTTCTTGAACCCTAAAGACGATATCGACCGGTTGGATTGGATCTTTACATCTTTACAAATTTTATCATGGGGCCGGTCCGGGCCGGTTTGTTTTTTTTGGGTTGAACGTTTCGATTCTTTAGTAGGGACTAGGGAGGAACGGGCCGGGCCGGGGTCGGGGCGGGCTTGAAAAAAGTCCGGCTCCGGGAAAAATCCGTTTCGCGTGTCTTACGGATCGGGTTGGGCGTGGACTCGGATTTTTTTTAAGCCCTTATTTTTTTTTTGAAAAATTAAAAATATATAAATATAAAATAGATTTACACTATATATAAAAACAATTTATAAATAAATCACAAGTTTCATTGATAACTTAACAATTTAAATATTAAAAACAAATAAAATGATACAAACATATTAAAATATATATATATATATATATATATATATTTATATATATATATATATATATATATTTATGTTTTTTTTATTTTGGCCCGGCCCCGGCCCGAGCCCGAGCCGAGCTTTCATTTTAAGACCCGGCCCGAGCTTTTTCCACCTCGGGCCGGACCGAATTTCGGGCTTTAATGCCACCCCTACTAAGGAGTATCCTGAGCCCAAAACTTTTCTCTTTTAACTTCTATTGTTTTCCAGGTCCAAAATTACAGATTCTAATTTTTATTTAATACCCCTCCAATAATTTTTTAAAAAAATGAGTTAGATGAAAAATGCAGACTCTAAAGAGCACAAAACATTTGTGCTAAATTAATTATAACTTTAGAAATTTCGAAGATGGAATTTTTAATACTAGGAATGATTGAAAACTTGATTAGTCCAAATTTTAAGTTTCTCAAATAAGTCTTTGTCAAAAATAAAATGAGAAAAAGAAAAGGGGAGGAAAAGGTTTTTTTTTTTTTTTTTTAAGGATAATGCAAGATTTCATTAATAAAATATCAAAATGGTGTATATAAACGGTCATTTAGGTTCGATTATAAACTTAAGAGATCCTAAAACTCAAACCTAGATAGGACGAAACTTAATAATTTAAAACCACATATCGCGCATATTTCAAAACTGTTCTGATTGGAAGTCGTATTCACACCGAAATCTTCTGAAGGAGCTGCAGGAATTTATAGACTTGCCTGAATGTTCCACCTCTGCTAGTGTTGGTGAATACGAAATATGAAACAATTATAGAAAATACACAATATACTTAACACAAATTTTTACAAACAACCCTTATATAATCTACTGCAAGAAAAATAAATAAATTTATAAGAAAGTTTCAAAACTCAGTTTTCACTTCCAAAACTATATTTATCATCTTTCTAGTACATATTTCTATCGGCTGATGAAAATATAATTTTATTCCTGTGAAACAGAAATAAAAGCCCAACATAAAGTTAGAAATCTAGCACCACAAATGGATGGAGTCACATGAAAATTTGAATAACAAAAAAGAAAAAACAAACAAAAAATAAATTTAATAATTATATAAAATATACTTACAGATTTTAATGTCAATTAGAATAGTGAAAGATTTTGAACTCGATTGGATTAATATTTGTCCTTTTTAAATATAATTTAGTTTTTTATTTTTATAATTATAGATTTTGATTTCAATTAAAATAATGAAAGATTTTTTAATTCAATTAAATTAGTAATTGTCTTTTTTAGTGTATTTTTTTAAAGATTAAATTCATTTTTAATTATCTTATGTGGCACAATGAGGGAATATAATCTTTATTTTTATATAATTTCAGATTTTGTTTCAATTAGAATAGTAAAATATTTTTAATATAATAAGACTAGTATTTGTTTTTTTAATAACATTTTTTAAATTAAATTTATTTTTAAATAATCGTGATGCATTGAAGGAGCATAAAAACATTTAACATTTTATTTTTATTTTATATAATTATAAATTTTGATTTCATTATAATAGTGAAAGATTTTGAATTCAACTTGATGACTATTGGCGCATTGCTGCGGTTGTAAAAGATGAACATTATAAGTAAATAATATATTTTAAGGTAACATATACATTAGATAAACATTGTGTAAACTATTAGAAGCAAATTAAAAATAAAATAAATGTTAAAGAAAATCGTAATATCTAATAAAAAAAAAAACAGAAATAAGGTTTTAAAATGACATCTTAGGCTTCATATCTGGGTTTGAGCCTTGAAATTTATATGATGTATTTTTATAAGTCTTACAATCTTTCAAATTTCAATTATCCCGCAAACGTGAATATGACTTAATAATGTCATGTATTTTAGTCATTTTTAAATCGTTAACATGCTTAAATAACATGTGTCATTTTAGCAGATTTGTTGTCAAAATATAAGGCTATGTATATATTTATAGTGATAACAATAACAAATCCATTACATTGAACTCAATTAACTAATTGTAATAGCAAATTCATTACCTAGAAATGACAAATACATTCAGTATATTACATTTATTCACTTACTAGACATTTATTAGATTAAATTCATTAATTTGAAAATAACAAATACTTTATTAGATCAAGTTCATTCACCTCCTATAAATTCATTTACCTAGAGAGTGAAAAATATATTCATTAGATTAAGTTTATTAACTTATTAATTACACCAAATATTATCATTTAATTAAGTTCATTAACTTATTAATTACACCTAATATTTTTAAGTTTTAAAGTGACACATGGCAACACCCAAAATGAGGGGACAAAAAATATATGTATGAATATATGATTAGATTAATATTTGTCTTTTTAAATATATTTTTTTAAATTAAATTTATTTTTATAATAATCCTACATTGCTCATTGAGGGAGTAGGAAAACATTTAACTTATATATATATATATTCAATTCTGGCTTTCAAATTAACTAACAATTATTTATTTTTTACATTAGGTGTTATTGAGCCAACTTGATCATTATTATACCAGAGCTTAAATTCAATGATTGTGAACCTGTTTATAATTATGGTCTCAATTTGACTTGTGATTGTAGCAAGGACAAAGGAGAGAAGTGATACTTTAGATCCTTATGAAAAATGCTGACTCTAAAGAGCACAAAACATTTGTGCTGAAATAATTATTAACTTTAGAAATTATGAAATTTTTAACGGTAGGAATGATTGAAAACTTGATTAGTCCAAATTTTAAGTTTCTCAAATAAGTCTGTCAAAAAAAATGAGAAAAAGAAAAAGGGAAAATTATTTTTTTTTTTTTTTTAAAGATAATGAAAGATTTCATTAATAAAATATCATAAGGATGTAAATAAATGGTCATTTCGGCTCGATTACAAACTTATGAGTTTCTAAGACTCAAATCTAATAAGGAAGAAGCCTAACATTTTCATAAAATCACATATCGTGTATCCCTCAAAACTGATCGGATTGGAAGTCGTATTCACATAGTAATCTTCTGAAGGAACTGGAAAATTTTACGAACTGACATGAATGTCTCACCTCTACTAGTGTTGATGAGTACTGAATCCGAAACAGTTACAAAATATACGCAATATACATAATTAAATTTATAAGAACATAAGCATATTTACTGAAAGAGGAAACTAACTGATTCTGTATAGGGAAACGGGCATACATAAACATTTTGGAATTGTTTATGTCCCCAATTTAAGGTGGTAATAAGTATCTTTAACTCTGAGGTGCTTGCTATTTGATAGAGTTTTCTCTATAAAAAAAAATTAGAGTATGATGACTTCGCTATATTATATTTATCAAAGGACAAACTAAAAACATACTTGCTCAAATTGTTACGACCACCTCATTTATGAGGAAAACTTCCAACTTTAAACCCAGCCTAGAGTCCAAGTAATATGGTTGAAAAAAAGACTAGGTCATCAATGTTATATTTGCTATCTATCTCAATATTTATTTGCAGGATTTATTCTAAAATATCCCATGCAACCACAAGACAATTTATTGAGCTAGCTGATACACCAAATAGTTGTTTATACAAAAAAAAACATGTGCAACACACAGTATGCAACAAATAAGAATATTTTTTTTTCCAAATTTTAGTCAACTTTATCACACATTAAACTAAATGTATACATTTATTTTTTGGAATCGTTGAAAATTCCGTTGCCAAACCATCTTTTCCGGGCTTAAGCAGAGCAGGTAAAACCCCCGACTGTCCCAGACTCTTACAATAAACGCACTTTCTGGATTTGAACCTAGGACCTCAAGGTGAGATCCTGAACCCTACACCACCAAGCCACGCTCCTTGGGGACCACTAAGTGCATACATGTGATAATTAAACATACAAATATTAACTTAAATCTATAATATTAAGTTTATAATTTCAAGAAAGTAATTGTTCATTCACTACAAGAAAATGGACCTTTAGTGTAGAAAAATTTCATCACTAAAAGTCAAGATTTCAACACTAAAGGTCTTATGCTTCGAAGTAAAATTTGACGTGAAAGCTTAGTCGATGAAGGTATTTAGCGTCAAAAACTGATTTTGATGCTAATATCTTCAGCGACGATAAATTGTCTCTAAAATACTTATTCTTCGATGCTAAATACATTTATCGACCAAGTTTTCGTGTCAAAATTTTATTTCGACGTAGAAGATCTTTAGCGACAAAATTTTTCGACACTAAAGGTGAAAATAGTAAAAATAAAATAAAAAATTCGTTATAATTAGTTTTAAAAACCAATTATAATAAAATTGACATAACAAATTAATTTCAAACTAAATTGTATTACAAAAGTAATTAAATTTTTAGAAAACAAAAGAAAATCATTATAAATTTGTTATAAAAAATTATAATAAGGATATCTTTATTGATATAAAAATAAAATTAGAAAATACATCACAACAAGAAAACATAAAATGATAAACAAAATGATAAACTACATATTTCTATATATTTTCTTTATCTTCACTTCCATATCCTTTCACTACAAGAATTATGGCTTTTAACGTCCAAACATTTAGCGTCGAAATAATATTCGACGCCAAAACTCACTTTTAGCGTCGAATATCATTTTTGACGCTAAATGTCATACTTTAGCGACGGGAAAAAAATTTCGACGCCAAATATTAAATTTTTAGCGTCGAAAACAGTTTTCGACGCTAAAATTATTACTATAGCGTCGAATATTTTACTATTGCAATAATTTTTGGCTCCAAATATTAAACTTTTAGTGTCAAAAACCTCAGTCGACGTCAAAAACTAGACATTTAGCGTCGACTGTATAGCGTTCGCTAAAGGTTTATGAAGTTTTCACCGACAATCCTTGAATCTTTAGCGTCTAACTTAATGTCGACGCTAAATGTCTGACATTTAGCATCGAAATGGTTGTTTCGACGCTAAAAACGACAACAATTAGCGTCGAATAATCATATTCGACACTAAAGATAGATTAAAATACATATTGCCACCAACCCTTCTCCCCCTATGTTTTTTTCTCTCATTCTCTTCATTTTCATCCTCTGAAATCTGAGAATTTCTCCTCTACAGCCTCACAACTCTCCTAAAAATTTTCAATAAAATTGTAACCAATTTCCGATAAGGTAATTCTTCTTTCATATTTCTTTATTATTTTCAATTTTTATGATTATATGTAACACCCCGGTAACCTAACGGCTACTAAGTTAGTAATGGCATAATACTTGATATATGATCATATAAAAATATGTGTTAGGCTCATGAAATTAATTTAGGCACATACGAATATTCCCCGAAGAAATGATATGAAATTCATTATAAAGTTCGGACAACCATTAGTATTCAAGTTGTAACTTTTTCATACGATCTCTGATTTTTATGAATTTTATATCGTCGGAAAGCTAAGACCGAGATCTACAACTTTCAAATTAGATATATCTCTGGATTCGAACTAGAAACAAGTCAATAATGTAACTCAAAATTCGGATGAACAATACGTATGGACTAAACTGGAGAATTCTTAAAGTTTCAAACATTTCTTATTATTTCATCTTTTGCAAATAGCCCATAGTATATAAAGGGGACATAACTCTTTCATCCCTCATTTTTGAGAGGAGAAAACTTGAGAGAGGGAGAGGATGCAGAATTTTTTCATCATTTTTCCACCAAGTTTGAGTTGATTCAAGGGTTTAATCACACATGCAAGCTTAGAAGAAAGAAGAGGAAGCTTAGGGGATTATGCTAGTGAAGAAAGAAATGAATTCAAGGTAAGGAAATGTTTTACCCAAACTTGAAATGATGATGTTTGAGTCATTTAGTAATTGATTGGTGTTATTGACTTGAGATTGTTGATATTTAGCTAATTATTATGTTAAGTAGTTCTTAATTTTAGAAACCCCCAAATTAAGAAAACCCTTGACATTGGAATGCAATGGAACCTATGGAAATAGATATTCTGATTTGATGATATTGGAGTGAATTAATTGTATTTGGATGGATGATAACATGTCTTTTATTATAAGTTGTTAGAAGGATGATTGGAAGTTGAATTCTTGTGTTTTAATGTTGAAGTGTTGAGAAATGCTTGTGTAATGATGGTAAAGTTGGTTGATGTTGTGTTGTGTTATATAAATGGTGAAGTTTGTGCACTTGACACACCAAGTGTTTGATGAAATTACAAGCTCATATGAAATTATGAAATTGGTATGTTGGGCAGTAAGTTTAATGAAACATATTCTGGACATGGTATAATATTTGGTTGTATCTGGCGTTTTTGATGCCCAAATGGTGAAGCGTAAATTTCTGGGTAAACTAGACACATAGAGAAGTAACATATCCAAAATTTAGAATTTTTGGACTTAAGATGAGACCGGAATGAATTTTTGAAGTCGGGCAATCTGCCTCCCCTGTGCCCAGTTTTTCTGATTGCACAGCCCTTGACCTTCAGACTATAACTTGAGTTTCTGGTATCGAAATTGAGAACCGTTAAAACCTACATAAACTAGATACATTATGGATCCATCTAGTAAAATATTTGTTGGATAATATGACCCATAGCGTCACTATTTGCACAGATTATTGTGTTGTTGTAGCAAATTAACTATGTAATAAGGAAATTGCACTCTCATCATTGTGATTAGATCACCATAGATATATAAATGAAGAGAGGTCCCTATGATTAGTTCCTGGATTGAGATGATATGAGACAATATCAGTCCACGAAGGATTAATCATTAAATATCCCTAGCCGTAGTATTATCGAGACTGGACATCGATAATGCGGAATAGGCTAGTATTGCACTTGTGTGCGTTGTGAGGGCACAACGACATAGTTCTCATATATATAAGTGTTGGAGACTTATGCAAGTGCGATAGGAGGTCGTGTTTCACCGATGGTACGGGAAACAGCTTCGCTCTGGATAGACCCCTCGGAATCCCATTGGTATTATGACTATGTGTCTATGGGAGGCCGAAATCAAGGTAGGTGTGTATAGTCTTAACCTGAGACTTGCATCGCTAATACTTACGATAATCGATAAACTTTGGTTTTGGTGGTAGGGGGCTCTGACCAAGTTCTGTGTACACCACTTCTGGGTTTATCAGAGAGTCGTAGAGTATTGGGTGTGATGTCAAGACGGAAGTATCACTCCAGTCATAGTGGAGATGATGTCACGCAGGATACGGTATTAGTGCTCTTAAGTGATGCGCATCCAATCGTGATATTATGACCAGGTCATGAATATCCGATTATAGAGACTAGTTACCAGACATCCGATATGTGCTTCGGACGGGGCAGACACTTATCCAGCCCCAGCCCTAGCACGTGACTATCCGATACTGGGCCGATACGCACAATACGATTGTATACTACGCTTGATATAGATCTAAATATCCTTAAATGGATATGTCCGGAGAATTGGGATGACTTGGTGCTTTGCTAGGAGTTGACCTTGTCTCGTAAATCGGTAGAACGTAGTACTTGGTATGTACGTGATTCGGATACACCGACGACTGTATTTACTGCCAACGTATCCGGAGATCTCATGGGTCGCTTCCCGATAATGCACTGATGACGCATAACTCGCACTCATTAATAATCTGGGATTATACAGAAGAAAGAGAAAATTAATCTAGGATTAATTACGGAGATATTTTATCTAGGATAAAATATCGTCTAGAGAGAGATAACGATTAATTTGGAATTAATCGGTAAATTAATATATTCGATATATTAAACGGAATTAGATTTCGACGCGGAATTAAAATTAGATTTTAATTCGGGCGAACGAATTAATTTAGAATTAATTCGTTAGCGACGTGAATAGTGAATTCGCTAGGCGTAATCATTTAATTACGACGCGACGGAAAAATCATTAATTTGGAATTAACAACCCGAGCCCAAGTGTGATTGCGAGCGCATTCGTATTTCGAATTCGAGTGCGGCGACGCAAGTCACATCAAGCGTCAAATCAATCGTCACATCAAGCGTCAAATCAAAAGTCACTTTGAGTGATTGATTGATTGATTGATTGACTTGATTGATTGATTGATAGAAAGACACACATCACACCACCTTTTATAATGACATGTGAATAGTTGATGGGTGTTGGTGGAATAGTGTTTGGAGGGAAATATTTATTTTTTGATTTTAATTAATCATTTGGTAAATGTTTTTAATATATATTTTATGGAAAAATATATAAAGCTTTTAGGAAAAGCTTTTACTAATTCCATTACACTTTCACCTCTCCTTCTCTCTCACTCACCTCACGCCCAAGGGGCTGATTTTCTCTCTTCTTCACAGCTCACTGCCGTGAGCTTTAGGGAAGCAAATGAGTGATTTTCATTTGATGAAATCAAGTGCTAGCACACTTGTGAACATTGCGAAGGTGTTAGGGAGGTTCACCCATGAGGCGGGACTCATCCGACGGAGTTCGGAGCTTCGTTTTGTGACCCGAAACTGCCAAACCAGTGAGCATGGACTGCAGTGAATGGCGCCACTTGACAGTGAGTTTCTTGGCTTGAATCGTCTTCAAATCGACTCAACCGATCGATGTAAGTATTCCGCTACCTTCCTCGATGTATTCACGCATTATTTCATGTCTTGATTTGATCTTGGGACCTTAGAAAAACTCAACAATATTAGCTTCAGATTCATCCCCAAATAATCACAGTGAATTTTTAAAGTTAGACATGAAACAGTGAATTTTCTAGCAATTAGTGAAATATAAGTTTCCACTACCGTATTTGTACAACTCCAAATCTAAGCTCGTTAAATTCTTAGATACCATAGATGTCTCTAACACTCCAGTAGATTAAGTATCCACGTATTGCATATTCTTCATATGATATGAAAATATTTTGAGTTATAAAGAACGAAAACTAATATTGTTTTGACTTTAGATCGACTCCAGAATACTCGAAGGTCACTCATGCTGTATATCATCCCTGATTTATCATAGCACTGTGACTGGATACTTTTCTCTTATCTGGGAGTATTTATTTTTGAAGTTAATTGTGATTTCTGATATGATTTTGCTGATCACTGATTTATTGGTTTCACTTAAAATGATGAGTTCATGTGAGTATGATATACGATTTTAATAAATTTTGGTTTCAGATAAATGCTTTGATGATGAAAATGATTTCAAAGATATGGATTTATGATTTTGGAGGCATGGGGGAAAAATCCACCTCAGATGTAACTTGATACGTATATGGAATTGACGAATATGGAATTGACAGACATAATATTGATGGGTATCGGTATTGATACCAGGTATAGACGTGTGCACACGGGATACAAGACTAGAGATGACAGATGCCTCTAGATCCTGGGTATTGGGCTAGGGGGACTGTGAGTACAACGCCCCTAGACCCGATTTTCAGAGACAGGTTGGTGGCACTGATAGCACCATTGTTTACTGGTTTAGTGGCTTGGGGGACTGTGCGTACAACGCCCCAAGACCACGGGATTACTGTATAAGATGACCGATGATATTCTTACAGATGATTTTACATATGTTTTGTGAATGATTTTCACAAAGGTTTTAAAAAAAATGAAATATTGACTTGTATCTTATGGATTCAGCGACAGACTTTTGAGACATGATTCTTTATTGTTTATTAAAGGAGTTCTCAAGAGAACTTACGATTTAAAGAAATACCATAAAATGATTCAGAGCAAAATAAACTATTTCTTGAAATGATTTTGGTTTTAGAACCATGGATTTCTATAAAAATTTTCAGTTTAGTTTTGAAATGTCCACTCACTAGGTCGTTCAAATGACCTAACCCCCCACTCCCAGTGTTTTTATTTTGCAGGATCTCCTGTAGGACAAGCTCGAGAGGACGGATACTGTTGGCAGTCACTTGGGTGTTGAGTCCACCAGATTGAGTCCAGAAGTCATCATAGTCAATGTCAAGTAAATGTTGCATGACATACATTGCATAGTTTCAGTCTTTGAGTGTGTCAAACTTCGAATTTCTAATGTAAAGTACATTTAAGTTCATTGTATGGAAACTTGAGATGCATTTCCATGAGTATTGTGTTGGGCATTGGACCCTTTGCATGACTTATATTTGGGATGAGTGTAACAGTTTTGATCAGTTAGTTTGGTTTGAGGCTCAGGGGGATAGTACGGCCTATTCCCTGCCGGTAACATCTTCCGGTTTAGGGATGTTACAAAGATGGTATCAGAGCATGGTCTAGGGAGTCCGTGACTGCAGTGGGCAGAGTGATGGGGTCTTGTATATGTAGTATGCCCGGGGTACTAGTATACTAGGCACTACCTCTCCAGTATCCGATCCTCGAGTACGTCTTCAATTCCATAAATAAGTTAGTAAGCTATCCCAAGCTATTCAAATATTTTTCCTTATGAAAGTAACCATACTCTATATCCAAGTTGAGAATTATTCTATAGTGATTCTTATCTATTACTAGAAGTATAGGCAAGTTATGAGACCAGATAGTAAGTTTTGATATTATTCACTCAACATAGTGGGAAGAGAAATCTATGATATAAGTGAAAGGATAATCTACTTATGTTTAAAGTGACTAGAGATAGTAAGAGGTAGTGATATATGATAATAAGGAAAAATGCCAGAACTTAAAGGAGTGAGAGAAATATAGCAAGCCTGAGCAAGAGTATAATGTCGAGTAGGCCTAGGTAAGGTTTATTCTCTTCTACTAATAATTATTTTCTTATCGAAAAATTCTTTCTAGCTGATCTACTAGCTTTTCAGCATCACGTAATTATAAGATAATTTCCCGAATAACGAAGGGCAGCCAGAAGAAACGAGAAATAAATAATCAAGGTTAATTGTAGAAGTTATAATGAACTTCAGATATGAAAGGGACGTAGAGATTTTAAACATTCTAATCAAACTAGTAAGCACATAAAATGAATGACATAAGAAAAAAAATTGATTAGATATCGTTGTTAAGAAATCGTTTTGACGGAGTTCGTTTCACACCTATCTTATGTGAGCAATAGACACTATCAGGGTATAGAATACCATAACCAAGACAAGGATGTCGATACCTGCTGGGACATAAGATGCTTGTTCCAGCCTTTCCCAGAATATATATATATATATATATTTATATATATATATATATATATATATATATATATATATATATTATATATATATATATATATAATATATATATATATATATATATATATATATATATATAACTGGAAATAATTGTAAATAAACATGAGGATTATATACCCTAAGATAGACCAATTGGAAAAGATATAGAGAAGCTTCTGGAATTAACAAGATATCATGGAATTTGATACAAGATTTCATGAACAAGTGTGTAGTACCCAAAAAAAAAAAAGGTTATAAATTAGACCAATGCTAGTAGGAATTCATGTAAAGTTGAAAGAATAAATCCATGGGGTTTGGGATACTCAAGAATTAACCAGAGTACTATTACAAGTAAAAAGATTAAATGGTATAGTTGTAATTTATAGCAGGAAAAGACAATAGAGAAATATATATTGTAGTCCCTAAGAGTGAATTACCACTAATCTTAGCAGCACAGTTTGAAGCTAAGAGATAGAATATGGACACAATAATGAAGGATACATAAGATAATGAGAAAGATGATACAACATAAGGATAGTAAAGCTAAAGAAGATCTCAGAACAGTTGATAAAAGTTATGGAAGGTATATAGATACCCCAACTTCAATACTAACAAGGAATTACACAAGTGATGAGAGTATATTACAGGATAGACGGATCATAAGACAACTGGATAGTTGAACGGGGAAATCTAAGAGAATTATATCAGAATTGTGAGATGATTATATTCTGTAAGGAATAAAAAGGTTTGAGTTCGATATAGACAAGGTTGTGTTTAAAGTAATAATCTTATAGATTATGAGAAGCATGGTTTTAAAGTGGATAAAAGTCCAAAAAGGGTAAAGGAAGTCAAAGAAGGTAATTTTCAAGATATATAGTAATCGACTTACAAGGATTTCCATGATATCAGTATAGAGGAATTAGTAATATAGTAATACTAAATCAAAAGTGAGTGTACTAGGATTTAAGGAATGCATGAACCCTTAAAGAGATACTCAATAAAGGAAAAAAATGACCTATAGTAAAGATGGATTTTGAGTATTGTTGGAAGAAGTAATTTGGATAGTTTGAAACAGAAATGTAGTAAGGTGGGAGTCAATATCTGATAAGTAAATAAGTGAATTTTAGATTCATAAGTAACCAGTATGTACATTTATAACTAGTAGTTAAGTGAATCACCACAAGTGGTCTTGATGTGATCTGCTAGTGGCAATCATCTGTCATCTAAAGTTTACAAAATATTAATAATTGGAAAAATACAAATGTGCAGTAGGCGAGTTAGATGTTCGCCTCATAGGGCAACCATTAGAAATAGACTTATGACAGATCACATAAAAATACATCTCTTTTAGAGATTTCTGGTGCTGAAAAGAAGATTATGTAGGCCTTAACCCTTTTGCTTTACATCTTATCACCACCAACTTGTTACCCTTTCAAATCAAGCAGGAACATTGTGGAAGTGTTTTTATGAAGAAAATGTCGATACATTTCTCTATAAAAAGGCGCTTGAATTCTTAGTGAATGAATAAAAAAAATTCTTCCATGGCATCTTCCTCTGTTAATCCTAGCCCCTGCTCAAAGGCTACCAGAGCTAAAGTGGTATATCAAAAACTTTGCAAATGGCCAGTCATAGATCGAGCAGTTATAGATTCCAAATATGTTCAAGATCTTTGGAGAGATATTTACAATTGCTTATATATAACTCCATCTGCCTTGTTGCCTAGAGAAATTGCAATGGATATCGTGAATCGAGTTCCTACTAACTTCATGAGGTGGTGTTATATCCTTCGAACCATCTGGAATGGAAAAACAGATGGCTTGATACAATACCAAAATAATTCTGCAATTGTCCACTGTGGATATCACAGATATCATTCCACAGTTTTTATAAACAGTCATGAATTCTTTTATCATTGTCAATTGAGTTTGGGCACTTTGTTTGAACTTGGGTTCTTGAATGGATTTATTCTTGGGCCAAGTCCAATTCATCCAAATAGTCCTGGTATCTTAGAAGCCAGCCTTTATGAACTTCCCCCATTTCGTTAGTAATATTTTACATCGATGGTATAAGCGCCACATAAGTATTACTGTCTGGATCGAAACCATTACCCCAGAATGGACGGATGATTATTCATATATTTTCCACCCCATCCATCTGATTAGAATTATACCATCACACCAGCTCACTGATTGGAGACTTATCAATTGGCCATCGAGACCAAAACTTAGAGCCTATTACGGATACGAGGATTTTCCAGAAGAGATTACCTTCCGTCATACCTGTGATCTTAGAGCTCTCTCGGCAGACTCTGTTCGTCGAAGCTTAAAGAGTAATATTATTGAAAAAGACTGGCAACTCTTCACTACTATTGAAGAGTCATCAAGGAGTATTATCCAAGGTTATAACAAAATCAAGTTTCCCGATAGTCTCCAATCCCGAATAGTCATCGGTGACATTCCTATGTCTCAAAGAGCCCAAAGACAATGGGAAGATCATCAATATGAAGATGATCCTGTTCTTGCCTTACAACCAAATTGCTATATCCCCTGATGTAACATTCACTGTTATAATTTGTTGCTTTGCATATGTTATTGCTTATACCTGTTTTCTTATTTAAAGTCTGAATTAACGTAGTTGCTTTTATTCATGGATAGAAGACATATCCTACCAAGATTCTTGATGTTTTCCCCTTCAATCAATAAAGATGAATTTGAAAAATTATAGTTATTATGGTCAAACAAGATGTTAAAATTATTATCTACCAAAGATGAAACATGTGCCAACATGGTAAGGGTTATTTTATTAAGGGGTGATAAGATAAAAGGAGGACTACGTGTGTATACTAGCTAAGTAATTAATGAATAAAAATAAGGATTTGAGGTATTAAGTTTATATTGCTATGTGATTTGATACCAGTTTATGGGAGATTATCACAAGTAGTACAATATATATGGTAAAGCAAAGTTGGCTATGTGTATATGATTGGTTAGAATACTATGACTAGAGAGCAGTGTGTGAATCCAATAATTTGGGGTAAGATAAATGATATAAGTAACCCCAACACAAAGTTTAGAAATTCAACTCTTTCGAGGATTCGAGGACGAATCCTATTTAAGGGGGAGAAAATGTAACACCCCCGTAATCTAACGGCTACTAAGTTAGGAATGGCATAATACTTGATATATGATCATATAAAAATATGTGTTAGGCTCATGAAATTAATTTAGGCACATACGAATATTCCCCGAAGAAATGATATGAAATTCATTATAAAGTTCGGACAACCATTAGTATTCAAGTTGTAACTTTTTCATACGATCTCTGATTTTTAAGAATTTTATATCGTCGGAAAGCTAAGACCGAGATCTACAACTTTCAAATTAGATATATCTCTGGATTTGAACTAGAAACAAGCCAATAATGTAACTCAAAATTCGGATGAACAATACGTATGGACTAAACTGGAGAATTCTTAAAGTTTCAAACATTTCTTATTATTTCATCTTTTGCAAATAGCCCCTAGTATATAAATTGGACATAACTCTTTAATCCCTCATTTTTGAGAGGAGAAAACTTGAGAGAGGGAGAGGATGCAGAATTTTTTCATCATTTTTCCACCAAGTTTGAGTTGATTCAAGGGTTTAATTACACACATGCAAGCTTAGAAGAAAGAAGAGGAAGCTTAGGGGATTATGCTAGTGAAGAAAGAAATGAATTCAAGGTAAGGAAATGTTTTACCCAAACTTGAAATGATGATGTTTGAGTCATTTAGTAATTGATTGGTGTTATTGACTTGAGATTGTTGATATTTAGCTAATTATTATGTTAAGTAGTTCTTAATTTTAGAAACCCCCAAATTAAGAAAACCCTTGACATTGGAATGCAATGGAACCTATGGAAATAGATATTCTGATTTGATGATATTGGAGTGAATTAATTGTATTTGGATGGATGATAACATGTCTTTTATTATAAGTTGTTAGAAGGATGATTGGAAGTTGAATTCTTGTGTTTTAATGTTGAAGTGTTGAGAAATGCTTGTGTAATGATGGTAAAGTTGGTTGATGTTGTGTTGTGTTATATAAATGGTGAAGTTTGTGCACTTGACACACCAAGTGTTTGATGAAATTACAAGCTCATATGAAATTATGAAATTGGTATGTTGGGCAGTAAGTTTAATGAAACATATTCTGGACATGGTATAATATTTGGTTGTATCTGGCGTTTTTTGATGCCCAAATGGTGAAGGCGTAAATTTCTAGGTAAACTAGACACATAGAGAAGTAACATATCCAAAATTTAGAATTTTTGGACTTAAGATGAGACCGGAATGAATTTTTGAAGTCGGACAATCTGCCTCCCCTGTGCCCAGTTTTTCTGATTGCACAGCCCTTGAACTTCAGACTATAACTTGAGTTTCTGATATCGGAATTGAGAACCGTTAAAACCTACATAAACTAGATACATTACGGATCCATCTAGTAAAATATTAGCTTCAGATTCATCCCCAATTAATCACAGTGAATTTTTAAAGTTAGACATGAAACAGTGAATTTTCTAGCAATTAGTGAAATATAAGTTTCCACTACCGTATTTGTACAACTCCAAATCTAAGCTCGTTAAATTCTTAGATACCATAGATGTCTCTAACACTCCAGTAGATTAAGTATCCACGTATTGCATATTCTTCATATGATATGAAAATATTTTGAGTTATAAAGAACGAAAACTAATATTGTTTTGACTTTAGATCGACTCCAGAATACTCGAAGGTCACTCATGCTGTGTATCATCCCTGATTTATCATAGCACTGTGAGTGGATACTTTTCTCTTATCTGGGAGTATTTATTTTTGAAGTTAATTGTGATTTCTGATATGATTTTGCTAATCACTGATTCATTGGTTTCACTTAAAATGATGAGTTCATGTGAGTATGATATATGATTTTAATAAAGCTTGGTTTCAAATAAATGCTTTGATGATGAAAATGATTTCAAAGATATGGATTTATGATTTTGGAGGCATGGGGGAAAAACCCACCTCAGATGTAACTTGATACATATATGGAATTGACGGATATGGAATTGACGGATATAATATTGATGGGTATCGGTATTGATACCAGGTATAGACGTGTGCACACGGGATACAGGCCTAGAGATGACAGATGCCTCTAGATCCTGGGTATTGGGCTAGGGGGACTGTGAGTACAACGCCCCTAGACCCGGTTTTCAGAGACAGGTTGGTGGCATTGATAGCACCACTGTTTACTGGTTTAGTGGCTTGGGGGACTGTGCGTACAAAGCCCCAAGACCACGGGATTATTGTACAAGATGACCGATGATATTCTTACAGATGATTTTACATATGTTTTGTGAATGATTTTCACAAAGGTTTTAAAAAAAGAAATATTGACTTGTATCTTATGGATTCAGAGACAGACTTTTGAGACATGATTCTTTATTGTTTATTAAAGGAGTTCTCAAGAGAACTTACGATTTAAAGAAATACCATAAAATGATTCAGAGCAAAATAAACTATTTCTTGAAATGATTTTGGTTTTAGAACCATGGATTTCTATAAAGTTTTTCAGTTTAGTTTTGAAATGTCCACTCACTAGGTCGTTCAAATGACCTAACCCCCCACTCCCAGTGTTTTTATTTTGCAGGATCTCATGTAGGACAAGCTCGAGAGGACGGATACTGTTGGCAGTCACTTGGGTGTTGAGTCCACCAGATTGAGTCCAGAAGTCATCATAGTCAATGTCAAGTAAATGTTGCATGACATACATTGCATAGTTTCAGTCTTTGAGTGTGTCAAACTTCGAATTTCTAATGTAAAGTACATTTAAGTTCATTGTATGAAAACTTGATATGCATTTCCATGAGTATTGTGTTGGGCATTGGACCCTTTGCATGACTTAAATTTGGGATGAGTGTAACAGTTTTGATCAGTTAGTTTGGTTTGAGGCTCAGGGGGATATTACGGCCTATTCCCTGCCGGTAACATCTTCCGGTTTGGGGATGTTACATTATATATGTTGTTTATATGCTGTTTGTTAGTGATTTATGATTCATATATGTAGAGTAAGTATATTAATTAACAAAATAGAATTTTTCTGTAAACTATTTAATTTATCAACCAAATATATATATGTATATGCTTAAATAAAGTATTAATGAATTAGTAATGTTGATTACTGTAATATGATATCTAATAATTATATTATTATATTTAGGTATTCTGCTGAAATGGATAGAAATTGGATGAGCTCTCTGGATAGATTGAGTGTTGAATATCGTAATGGAGTGTATGAGTTTATGGAAGTCGCAAAGCAACACATTGATACAGAAGGTCATGTTCATTGTCCATGTGCAAATTGTTTGAATAGGAAAAAGAAGTGGTTAGATGAAGTTCATAATCATTTATACATGCCAGGAATATCACCAACTTACCGTACGTGGATTTATCATGGTGAGCAGTATCATTCTCAGTGACGGTTTATTGATTCCGGCGAAGGGAGCAATAGTTACAATCAACCTACAAATGATGAGATCACCGATATTTTGCATGACTTACAAGGTCCACAACTTGGTCATAGTGTTAGTGGTGACATGCCAGTGTTAAGTGGAAATAATCAAAATTTATTTAGTGAACTACTTGATGAGGTAAAAAAAATTCCATTTGAAGGTGCTGGAATGTCGATCTTGAATTTCGTTGTGAAATTATTACATATTAAAGTGATCAACAGAATGACCAACAAAAGTATCGATATGATGTTAGAGTTACTGGCCCAAATGTTACCGGTTGGAAGCGAATTGCCTAAGTCGTACTACGAGGTAAAGAAAATGTTACGTGATCTGGGAATGGGGTATGAATCCATTCATGCTTGTAAGTTTGATTGTGTATTATTTCGTGCCGAGTATGAATCACTTGAACATTGTCCGATATGTGGTGAAAGTCGGTATAAAGTCCGTGGTATGGGGAAGAAAGTGCCTTAAAAGATATTGCGATATTTCCCTTTAACTCCCAGGCTGCAGAGATTGTTCATGTCACGACACACAGCGACTGATATGATGTGGCATCATGAAAAGAGGATTGGTGCGGAGGGCATACTTAGACATCCTGTGGATGGAACCGAATGGAAGGAATTTGATGACATGTACCTCCGTTTCGCTGAGGACCCCCGTACTGTCAAGTTAGGTCCTGCCTTTGATGTTTTTAACCCATTTGGGAATATGTACAACTCTTATAGCATGTGGCCCGTTATTGTCATTCCATATAACTTACCTCCATGGAAATGTATGAAGGATCCGTTCATGTTTATGTCATTGTTTATCTCTGGTCCACGTTCACCTAGTAAATATATAAATATTTACTTGAGACTATTGATCGAGGAGTTACAAACATTATGGAATGTGGGTGTGCATACCTATGATGCATCTTCAGAGCAGTATTTTCAGATGCATGCCGCATTATTATGGACATTAATGATTTTCCAGCCTATGGTTCATTATCTGGATGGAGCACTAAGGGATACATGTCATGTCCACTTTGTGCGGGTCAAACACCTTCGCAACGATTACAGAATAAAATCGGATACACAGGGCGCATGATATTTCTTGAGTTGAGTCATCCTTGGCGGATGAGTAAATTATTTAACGGTCAACATGAACCTCAGAGTATGCCCAGTCCATTATATGCATTCGACATACTTTGCCAACATCAACATCTCAGAGACAGCACACCAGGTAAACATCCCAATAATAGAGATAAAAATCGAAAACACTTACCTGAAGAGTTGAATTGGACAGGAAAGAGTATTTTCTTTGAGTTAGAATATTGGGGGACTCTGAGTTTGCGACATAATTTGGATGTAATGCATATAGAGAAAAACATTTGTGAGAGTTTAGTGGGTACACTATTCAATATTCCGGGTAAGACAAAAGACACTGTAAATGCTAGATTGGACATACAAGATCTTAGAATTCGCAGTGAATTGCATTTACAAGTCACCTCTCGAGGTTTTATTAAGCCTCTTGCTAGTTATGTGCTCAATCAATCGGAGAGAAAATCATTCGGTGATTGGCTGAAAATGGTTAAATTCTCTGATAATTATGCATCGAATATTGGGCGTTGGGTCAGAGATGATACAATAACGGGATTAAAGAGTCACGATTGTCATGTGCTTCTCGAGATTCTCCTTCCTGTTGGCATTCGACCTTATCTCCCCCCGAATGTATGGGACGTCGTACTTGATCTATCTGCCCAGAACAGCAGAATTTGCTGCTGTTATGCCCTCTGGAAATCAACGATCATCATCATAGTTAATCATTCAATTTTCATTTGGCTGTGCTTATTATCTCTATATATCAGGGAGACACAAGTTCAATTTTCATTTGTTAAATGTCCTTTTCATAGGGTTTAGTGCTTCACATAAGGGTTATAACTGTTAAATGGCCTTGTTCTAATTGCACTCAGACAATTCAATCATTCTCATTTTTGTATATGCTGATGATATCTTAATAACTGGGAATAATGATCACTTATAAAAATAAATCATTGAGATGCTTGGTGATCCATTGTAAGAGCTAACATGGACAATTGTAAAAGATTGAACACGCCAATAAGCACTGGACAGAGTTAAGGAAAGTTCAAAAAGATGAGATGATGCTAGCCGAACCATCTGTTTATTATAGAAGCTTGATTGGAGCCATGCAATATCTAGTTCACATTAGAATAGAATTAGCTTATCTAGTGAACAAATTGAGTCAATATCTCTGTGAACCAACTGAGAAACATTTGAGTCAATATGCCTGTAAATGAATATTGAGGTACTTGAGATCAACTATAGATTATGTATAAATAACAAATCTCCCATTGATTAGTTAATCATTCATTCATCCTTTTTGTAAGTTATATATATGAAATCACTTCTTTGTAATTAATCAATCATTAACAAAGTTTTATAAAACTTATAACAAGGTATTTGAATATAAATACTGTATTGTTTAATCGAAAGTTTTATGTTTCAGTTCATTTATAATATAAGTTTTCTATTTCAGTTTTTTGTTTCTCTCACCACCACATTAGTTGCATGTCCTACATCTATTTCAGTTCATTTTTTATTTTCTATTTCTATTTCGAACTCGTGAGATTCTGAATACTTTGATAATGATGCTACTTTGACGATCATGATGTTATACTTTGATGATGATGATATGATACTTTGATGATGATAATGGTTGTTGATGATGAATCTTAATTTGATGATGATGCTATTTTGATGATGACGATGAAATTGATGACGCTAATGCGATGAGTTTTTGCAGATGGCACCGGGCAATCGTAAACGGGTTAACGCGACTCCATCTACATCAGCAAGGCTAACTGGCCCTGGTGAATCTGCTAGCACAGGTGAGTCCAGTACAGTGAAGGGTCGAGGACGCACCCGTGGCCTGGGGTTGGCTAAGTACGTTAAGGCTCACGGCCGTATCCGGATAGAGATATCAAATGATGGACACACTCAAGTCGGACAACATAATTCAGCGTTTAATGCAGCCATAGGAGCTACAGCTCGATATGAAGCTCCCCAAAACTACGTATCTTGGAGAAAGATACCGTGGGAGACGAAAATGAACCAATTATTCCCTTCGCTACTTGTAAGTTTTCGATATTGTTTGTTATTTAACATTTTATTTTATACTTATTTTTACTCGAATTTTCATGTAGCAATGGTTCGACTTCGATCTGACCGAAGTAAATGTCCAACAATATATTGACTACCACATGGGGAAAAGTTATAAAGATTATAGAACAAAAGTCCTGAAACCAATATTCGACGAACATGGACCTTTAAATGCTCCACAACACAAGCCTGATTTTATAGAGGAACAACACTGGAAATTCTTATGTGAGCTTTGGTCTAGCAAAAAACACGAGGTAAATTTTGAAATAAACGGAAATTTATAATTGTCTTTGTTTTCGGTACTTACAGTGTTGGTAAATGCATGATAAATGTCACGCAAATGCGGAAAATCAAAGTCACTTGCGTTTTAACCACCGTAGAGGTTCGAAGCCATTTATCCAACATCTTACCGAACATTCTGAGGTAAATATATCCTAACGTAAAATTTAACAGTTAATTGTTTTTACTAATGTGGAATAATATTGAATTTATTTTCTTTTTGTAACAGAGTAGCACAGGTGAGGTGCAATCATTTCCAGATTTTTTCCGTGTGACGCATTACAATGAGAGGAACAAATGGATAAATGAAGAAGCCGAACGCTGCTATGTAAGTTTCAGTTTTTAAAATAAAATAATTAATATTATATATGTTAATTTTTTTCTCTAATTCTAATATTAACTTATTTTTTGAAACAGAACGAAATGATGGAACTCCAACATCAAACTCAGGAGACAGAGTCTGACCCCATACAAGATGAGCAGTTGTCGCAATTGATTTTCAAGAATCAGACAGCTTACAACGTTGGCCTTGGCACTTGTAAGAAATCGACGTCATCTGCACGCAATACTGTTACTTCGGACAATGTCTCTCTTCGAGACGAGTTAGTCACCACCAAAGACGAGCTAGCCACCACCCGAGACGAGCTGAAGCAGACTAAGGAGAAGCTAGAACAGGTCACGGTGGATCACGAGAAGAAGATGGAGCAGTTGGAACAGCAAATGCTAGTTTTCCGTCAGATGTTGGAGGCCTCAATCAGTCAGGGTGCATCGGGCTCGAGCGTCCCCCATCACGGTAGTAATTAATTTTATATTTGGTTTTGTATAAATATTTTTAACAAATAGATTCAATATAATTTTTTTTCTAAAACAAATTTCAATATAAATAATTATTATAATATTTCGTAATTCTGTTATTAATCAGATTTTTTTCAATTAAATTAAATATTAAATTAATTATTTTTGACCAAAAAGAAGTAAATTAATAATTTTTTAAAAAATAAAATTTTCAACTATTAGCGTCGACTAATTCAACGCTAAAATTGACTTTTGGCGTCGAAAATTTCGACGCTAATATGAACAACAAAATTGCCGCTATAAGTATACAGATATTACTTTTTTAATATACTTTAGCGTCGAAAAATGTCGACGCTAAAAGTCAATATTTTAGCGTCGACTTATTTCGTCGCTAAATATAAACTATAGCGTCAAAATATTTAATTTAGCGTCGAAATAAGTTGGACACAAAATCTAGTTTTTCAGCGTCGCATTTATTTATTTCGACGCTAAAAGTGATTCTCATCGACATTTCGGCGTCCTTTTTTGCGTCTAATTTTTTCGATGCTAATTGTTATTTGCGTCGAAACTGTGGCTTATGACGTCGAATTATTTCGACGCTAAGGGTCTAATTCTTGTAGTGTTCATCTTCACTTCCATATTTTTCATCTTCACTTTCATTTGTTTTTCATTTTCTTCACCATCTTCATTTTCACCATTTCTTCATCTTCATATTCCCCCACCAAAAAAAATAAAATAAAATAGATGTTAACATAAAATACAAAAAATGAAATAAAACCTTTAAGGAAAAAGAATTTTAGAGAGGAAATAAGTGTATGAGAGAAAGAAAGTGAGAATAGGAGAAATGAAAGAGCAAATGAATTTATAGGAAAAAATAACATTTAGCAACGAAAGCGTAAATAGCGGGAATTATTTCCGTCAAAATTTTTATCTTTAGAGTCGAATTTTTTGACTTTTAGCGTCAAAAATTTAATACTAAATGTCAAAAAATTTAAATCTAATTTTATTAGGCGATAAATTCAAATTTTAGAAGGCGGGAAATTGAAAATTTTAAATTTACCCTTTAGTGTCGAAATTAAATTTTGATGCTAATTATATATGATTTAGTGTCAAATTAAGTTTTTCGATGTTAAATGATATTATTATTATTTTATTTTTATATTTTAAAAAAACTTTCGCGTTCTAAAATGATATTTAAATTTTTGACATTAGCATCAAATTTAAATTTCGACGCTAAAGGTCTACCCTTTAGCGTCGAAATTAAAATTCAACGATAAAGGTTTATTAGCGTCAAATTTAAATTTCAACGCTAAATGTCCATTTTTGTAGTGATTATATGATTTTTCCTAAATTAATATTTAACGACATAAAACATGACTTCACACAACCATATTCAACTTTATCACATAATTGAAATATTTTAGCAGTATCAAAGGTTTATGCAGATAGATTATCTATGTGCCTTGGCGATAACATCTTGACTTAGATGAGATGTTATATATATATATATATATTTCTCTTTCCTCTGAGTGTTCTCTTTTCATTTGCCTTATTTTACTTTATTGTATTTTAATCTCCTCTAGTTTCTTCCTATTGTCTCTCATTGTTCATATCAATCAATTGTCTAATTGAGGATGTTATTGATTAACTTTTTCATAGTATAATTTGTTAGGATTTATTTTACAGCAGAATATTTATCATAAGAGCTTACAATATAAATTAAAGAATTATTCGGATGATTAAGAGTCCATACCTGATTTAGAATCCGTAGATGCAGTGGAAAATTTTGATATATCCGTTAATTTTTCATACTAAGGAGATCATCGTCTGCTCTCTTCTTGATGGTGAGAAGCTTACTCTCCTAAGCTTCCATATGTCTTAATTTTGTTAAGCCCAAAAGCTTCTCTCTCTCCAATTTCATTTCTCTCTCGGCAATTACATGCCACACTTTCATTTATGCATTCATCCTTCAATATATATACAATTCATTTAACAGGGAGAAACGAGAGATTGAAGGAGAAGATAAGGAGAAGGTGAGGATCTACAATTCAAGTTATATATCATCCTAACAGTTGAAATATTTCCATGTTTGATGAGAAAAGAGGGATAATTAACTATATTTCCATGTTTATTGATTTTTTAATTTATTTTAAAAAAAAAATTACGTAAGCATTAATATTAGCCATTAGATTAAGGATGTGAATTTATTTGGACATTCTATTATTCTGTACACTCATATGATAAATTTAAAATTTTGATTTTCAGTTTGCACACTCTTTAATATACCAAAAATATCCTCAACTAATTATTTTTACTTAACATACTAATTGTAATATTCCCTACATCAAAAATAAAAATAAATATTTTTATAACTCATTCTTTGCACTGTTTTAAGTGTTGATTTATACATTGTCTTGTGAATTTTACGTTTCTCTAATGTAGAAACTAGTAATCTAGAACATAGAATGAATCTGGGGAACTTATATTCAGTTTTCATATATAGCAATTAAAATGTTGGTTTTTAAATTACATTGTGCAGGTGTTTTTTTTAATCTAAATGAAAATTTAACCCCAGTTGTAGTGAATTTTTTCAGTCAATAATTTACGGAAAAGTTAAAAGACACCAATGTGCAGAAAATCTCAAGGATTGGCAAAACTATAACCATATTTTCAGCTGGAATTTGTAGAGTCGAGAGACTTGCCGAAACCTGTTCAGTGGGATTGAAGGAGGAGAAAGTCGAATGGGAGTGTATAACTGAGTGTTCAAAAATATTATATATTTAATTAATCATAAATTTTATTTAATAGTAATTTAAGTCATGAGTATTTTAGTAATTATTTTTTTTAATAAAATTGTGACCGGCATAAACACACATGTATAACGCAAGCGTACGTATCTTTCAAGTAGTATAAAAATATCGATCTCACGAGAACTTAATTTCTACTGTTGTTATTATTATTGATACTATTTATTTACAGGTATCTAATTAAAGCGAGAAGAGATTAATTGTTTTTGGTTGGTTGAATGTGGATTTGCTAAATAAATAAATAAAGACACAAAAAAAATACACAGGAAAATTAAACAAAAGACAACAAAATCTAGGTTGTAATTCGACACAATTATTCTAATGATGAATTAATTCTCTTATATATGTGTAATAAATTAGTTTACTAACCTGGAACACGAAGATATGCAAAAGCCTCTTCGATGGTCAGATGCAAATACCCAGTACAATCCAATTAAACCATATGTCTATGTTAACCAAATTACCTGGATTCATTAAGATCAAGTTCCAATTGTGGTTACCCCCGCCCGACATGTATATTCCTATCCTGTAAGGAAATCTATTAAATGGTTATCTATCCTCAAGGAAGATCGTGAGCTATTGAATCTAAGGCTAACCTAAAACCTCTTTTCCAAGTTCAATTTAAGTTTACCACATCAATCTTATTGGTGATCAAACAATAAGAAGCATTAAGCTTAAGACTCAATAAACAAACTAAAGAATTACTCATTATATAATTAAATCAATTATTAAGCTTGTTAATATTGTGTTTCATCACTTCCCTAGAATAAAAATAAAATGCTGGGGGTTGGGGGATCCACCTTTACTATACTAGTTTAGAAATCTCCCTTACTATAATATAGAATTTATCAGTAATATACCAACTAGCCATATAGGCAGTATCCTCATTAAGTCAGATTTCAATTAAGTCCAACCAGCCATAAGATGGTATCATTATTTGTCCATAAACCAGCCTTATAGGCGGTAATCATCTGTCACCTAAAGACCGGCCATATAGGCGGTGTCACATTATGTCAAATAAATAAAACCAGTCATTAAGGTGGTAAACCTTTACGTTAAATTATAATTTCCATATTATAATTAAAGGAGATTAATCTAAACTAAAATAATAAAAGCTTCACCCTTCCCCAGCAGAAATTTAACTACTAAACATAAAAAAAAGAGAAGAAAAAGAAACTACTGTCATTACTGAAAATAAAAATGCATAAATTAAATACTGAAAATAAATACAAACAAGATGTAATCCTTAAATTCCTTACAACCCTAAGGAAAGCATGAGAATTACAAATGAAATGGCTTGGTATTTATAGGAAAATCTAAAGGCTTCCACCAATTTCTCCACCAATTACTCCACCGAATATGGCACCAAACATGACATCAAATATAGCACCAAATATGGCACCAAACATGTGATGAGTGGTAATTATATCACTATTTCGCACTCATTTATCTAAATATTTTGTTTAGTTTCTCGAGTTTTATGAACGTTTTGATGTGTTTTTATTTATTTTGCAGATAAAAGTAATATTGGGACTTAATGGAATCAACTCGGGGCTAAAACGATGAAATTCAGAGGAAAAAAAAGTCAAAAACGAAATTTACTGTATGCATCATGAAGTGTAGTCCTAATTTCCAATTTTGTGCAAGTTTCATATTTTGGAAATAAATTTTTCATCCGATATCCGATTGAGCTGATTCAAGTCGCAAATTAAAGAAGACTCAAAGATCTAAAACTTTGAAGAATAAAATAATTTCGAATTCCGAATATTTAATGACCGAAATTGATGAACAATCCGAAATTATGTTATGTTTAATTACTAAAGTCATTATCAAAATATAAAAATTTGTCAAACTTCCACCAAACATCATGTTTGGTGCGTTGTTTGGTGCCATGTTTGGTGGAGCAATTCGTGGAGCAATTGGTGGGGAAATTGGTGGAAGCCTTTAGGTTTTTCTATAAATACCAAGCCATTTCATTTGTAATTCTCATAATTTCCTTAGGTTTTTTAAGGAATTTAAGGATTGCATCTTGTGTGTTTATTTTTAGTAATTTAATTTATGAATTTTTATTTTCAGTAATAGTAGTAGTTTCTTTTCTTTTATGTTTTTTTAGTTAGATTTCTGTTGGGGGAAGGGTGAAGCTTTTATTATTTTAGTTTAGATTAATCTCCCTTAATTATAATATGGAAATTATAATTTAACATAAAAGGTTTACCGCCTTAATGGCTGGTTTTATTTGTTTGACATAATGTGACACCGCCTATATGGCCGGTCTTTAGGTGACATATGATTACCGCATATATGGCTGGTTTATGGACAAATAATGATACCGCCTTTATGGCTGGTCGGACTTAATTAAAATCTGACTTAATGAGGATACCTCCTATATGGCTGGTTGGTAATATCGCTGATAAATTTTATATTATAGTAAGAGATATTTCTAAATTAGAAAAATAAAGGAGAATCCCCCAACCCCCAGTATTTTATTTTTATTCTTGGGATGTGATGAAACACAATATCCACACTTAATAATTGATTTTCTTTTTATGGGTAATTATTTAGTTTGTTTATTGAGTCTTAAGCTTAATGCTTCTTGTTGTCTGATCACCAATACGATTGATGTGGTAAACTTAAAATGAACTAGACATAGGGATTTTAGGTTTCAGCCTTAGATTCAATAGCCTACGATCTTCCTTGAGGATAGATAACCCTTTAATAGATTTCCTTACAGGATAGACATATACCTGTCGGGCGGGGGTAGCCACTATTGGAACTTGATCTTAATGAATCCAGGTAATTTGTTGACATAGACATTATACGGGTATTTGCGTCTGACCATCTACAGAGGCTTTTTCATATCTTCGTGTTCCAGGTTAGCAAACTATTTTATTACACATAAGTAAGAGAATCAATTCATCTTTATAATAATATTGTGTGGAGTCACGACCTTAGATCCTTGAGTCTTTTGTTATTTTCCTTAGTATTTTCTTTTGTGTCTTTAAGTATTTAGTTATCAAATCCGCATTCAACCAATCAAAAGCAATCATTCTCTTCTCCCTATAATTAGATACCTGTAAATAATAGTATCAATAATTAATAACAACAATATGAATTAAGTCCTCGTGGCATCGATATTTTTATACTACTTGAACGATATGTGAGCTTGTGTTATAGGCATGTGAATGCACCAATCAAGTTTTTGGCGGCGTTGCTGGGGACTTATTTTTCTTGAGTTATTAATTTCGAAGCTATCCAATTTACTTGTATCTAATTTTCTTTATTTTTATCTGTAATTTTTTATTCTTTCTTTTGTTTTCAAGTGGTTGAAAAATGGAACATTATTGGGAGATTGAGAGATCACGAGCTTTACTAGAAGAAGAATTTGGGAGCAACAGTCTGGTTTTCTGAGGCCTGTTATCCAACCCAACAACTATCACTGGATGTCAGAACCAATCAATACTACATTTGCTCAACAGAATGCAATGGGTAGATGTGTGGTATGCCATGGTAACCACCCGAGCGATCAATGCATATACATTTCGGAGTGACAGAATTATCGAAATCAATCAAGGTACGAAGAACCAGCATATTTCACAGAACCACATTTTCCATCTTATCCACCATCTACCTACTATCTTCATCAACAATCAGAACCATTAGAGGAAGAACAACTGGTTGACATGCTCAAAGATTGGAATAAGAAACGAGACGAAAAGTTGGATACAATGCTTGAAACATACCAGAATCAATTCGAAAGTATTCAGAGACAATCAGCATTCATTCAGAGACTGATAGATCAAATGAGACAATTAACAGAAAACCAGAGTGATTACGCCCAAATATGATTCGCGGTTATCGCAGTACAGTTGGGGTGTCGATTCCACAGAGAGATGGTTACAAAAACTGATCTACTTATACAAAAACGATTAGCAATAACTGATTTTAGGAAAAGATTAAATTGTGATGGAAAATTAAAGATTTCAGAAAGCTTGAGAGATTTAAACAATAATGAGAAAGATAGCAAAGCATCAGGGTCACCTCTTGCACCTATTACCTATATTCCGTTATTGATTCATGTTATTACACAATTGAGGATTTCACGTCCCAAATCCAAAATTGGAAGATATTCGATTCTACACCAGTTTAAGCTCTAAGGTAATTGTCATTCAATCTTCTCTACGTTCACAACTTACAAGGTTATCGTTACAACCTATCTAACGACGACAATATACCCTCGGGCAATACTGCAGCAGAAGATCAACTCGCAAAACAACCTTAATCTATCAAACCAATTTTACCAACAACACATAGAAAAAGCATGACTGAATCTATATGTAAACTAATAAAATATAGTTCTCAAATAATCAATAGAATAAAGAGATGAATAGAATAACAATTATATTAGTCAATTAAAACCATCCATGAATCAAATAACAAGAATACAAGAGTTGGGTATAAGAGTTCGCCCTTAGCTTTGCTTAGGAGATTAGTTCCGCATGCTAGATGAAGAAACAACAGAGATAGAATGGGAAATCATTGGATGAAACATTGGTTCTGATCCCAAGGATCTGCACGGCTCTGATTTCTCCTTTGTTTTTGTGTAACTAGCCTCCTTGTTGAGTCTAGATGAACGATTGTATTTATAATAGTGTCAGGGTGTCATTAGGATTTCAGAAAACCCTAAAAATGAAACCTGGAATGCGTGCAAATTTCTTCCGCAGCGCCGCGGTGCTGGTTGAGTGGCGCCGCGGCGCCAAACTCTTTGGAGTTTTGTATGGGAGCAGGAGGGCACTGCGGCGTTGGCCTTATAGTTCAAAACTGGCGCCGCGGCGCTAGTTACTTCTTCACGGTGCCATGGCGCCTAATCTTCTGGATTTTGTACTGGGGAGTGGCGCCATGGCGCTAGTTCAACTTCAAGGGCACCGTGGCCCTAGTTTGTGGAGCGGTCGCGCTAGTTCAACTTCTGCTCTTCGCGTTCTCGGCGCCTGTATGCATCCTATGCATCCCTAGACACTTGCAATTGTTCCAGGATCCATATGTTAATATTCCTGCAAGTAAAAATCACTAAATTAGTGCAAATAATAGATATTTATAAATTAATATAACAATAGAAACTATGTGATAAAATATGAATTATATAACTAAATACTTAACAATAAACCTAGATAAGTGATGTTTCAAAGTACATTTTCACGCACTTATCACAACTCCCAACTAGCTTATTGCTAGTCCATAGCAATTCAAGCGTAAAATAAAATGAAAATTAAATAAATAAACTATCTAAGCCACTTTCGTAGGGATCACGATTGCATTTAGCGTATGCGACAAGCCTTTAAACCCCTAGGTGTCCCTAGTGGACGAGTTATAGTCTCGTGAGGGCTTACAGCGACGACACCCGCAAACGTCATTCAAAACATACAATCATGCAAAAATAAAAATTAAATAGTCCCAATAGTTTCACATAAGTTTGTCCTCAAAGAATGTCTAGTAATGAAATCAGAGAACCTTCAAAGTACTCAACGTAACTCACATCCAAATCTTTGAATAAATCATCTAAGCCAGACTCACTGTGTGTGTGTGTGTAAAGGTTTATTAACAGCTTGATTCTTAGGTGAGCCAACTCAATGATTTCGCTTAAAAATCGGGATCGATGGGTCAAACCAACCTAGATATCTCAATTAAGCTCTGTAATTGCTTTTCTGTGCTCAATATGGTATGATTTCTTTTCTCTTTTTTTTGGTCTATCTTTTCATTTCCTTTCTTTTTGCAATTCCTTTTTTTTTGAAACACACCTACCCTTTAAGGTAGCATTTCTCCTCATGGTGGTCCTAATACTCGCCCATGGGTAGCTTCATGCTTATCGGTTATAGGTGGTTTATTTTCTTTCTTCAGAGACTTTTCTTTTATTTTCAACCATACCATACGTCATAACACAAGCAAATCAGGGTAGATATCCAAGCAAACAGTCATTCATCAACATGAAATTTCTTCAACTAGTCACTTTGCTAACTACTCAGGCTTTCACTGCTAAAAACCCATAATTAAGTGCTTACGAGTCTAACATAGATAAACTACTCAAAACATCAGATAAAAGTACATTAAAAGACTTATCGTTTCTAAGATTTCATCCTAAAACAAACAATATCATCATAGGGCCTATGTTTAACTATCAAGGACTAAAAACAAACAAAACAATCAAGAAATTTTTTTTTGAATATAATGAATGTATTTAAGACAGGTTTTCATGCGCATGCATACACCCCCACACTTAAAACTTGCATTGTCCTCAATGTAAGATAAATGTAAAGAAAAAGGATTAAGGAACAACACTACCAGGCGCGGAGTTGATCAGGTTCCTGCTGGTGAGACTTTAGCTGTGTGGTTGTGTAGGTTGTGCTAAAACCTGCAAAAACACTTACGCAAACAATAAAATAAAACATGCAATTAGCACACAATAAAATAAAACTAAATTAAATAATGAAATAAAATGAAATAAGTAAATGCAGATGCAAGGGTTGCCTCCCTGCTAGCGCTAAGTTTAACGTCTTCAGCCAAACGTAACCACTTAAGCTGTCATGGTGGCTTCCATCTAGCGTACTGATGAAGGCAAGAGAGAGAATATTTATCTAGCTGTGGCAGTTTATCCACGGATCCTCCAGTGTCTGGTGGCTGAAAATTTGGTACTGCACATAAGAAAAGATTGATCAATGTTCTTTTTAATCTCACATGTATCATCTTTAATTGAGCATTAACTCTCATTTTCCTCTTTTTTTTTTTGTTCTTTGGGACCAGTTTCAGTTCAGGGGGATTTGATTCAGGTTGTAGAGACGTTGTTCCTAGTAGGACTGTTTCTAGCATGTATGAGTAATGACACTCACCCTCACTCTGTGGTTGTTTCTCGACATGAAAACTGTTAAGTGCTTGAGGGAAGGGTACCCTAACTATGAAATTTGGAACTTGTTCTACCTGAGATGTGTTAGCACTATTATCCTTAGGGTCACCTATGGTGTTGTAAGTATTCTGCATCCCTACCTCTTCACCGCTCCTAGTGACTATGGCATTAACACCTCTTATACTGGATACCTCATGATTAGCCTGTGTCATGTGCTGACCTAGTGGATTAGGTTGAGTCTGTGATGAGAATTTTCCTTGTTCTTGTACACTCAGGACATTAGTCAATTTAGAGATTTGACTCCTAATTTCATTTTGGTCTTCAGCTACCTGAGATATCAACGACTCAATCCTTTGATTGGTTTTGCTTTGGGTCTCTACCAATGCATGCCAGGTATCCTCAAAAGAATTTATAGGAATAATAGGTGTGTAACACTGTGAGGTACTGTAACTTCTAGTTTGTGGTGTCTGGGTAGGCTGATAAGACTCTTGCCTCCAACTAACATTGGGATGGCTCCGCCAACTAGGATTATATGTGTCTAAATATGAGGTATAAGACTTATGGTACATCCCTAAGTTATGGCATTGTTCCTCATATGGTCCCCTAATCTCATCATACATAGGGCGCTCTTGGGATTCTAGCTGGGCTACTGAATATATAGTCTTGCTATCTTTGGCTTTTAAGGCTTCTATCTGTTTGGTCAATAGCTCAACTTGTGCCTTAAGATTATCATGTTCCTTATCGTGATGTACGCTTCTACTAGAAGAAGTGTATGTCCTATCAATATTATCTACGGCATTAGGTCCAGTCCAAGTGTGAGATTTCTTAGCTAGGTCATCTAAATATTCGAGTGCCTCATCAGGTTCCTTTTGAATGAATTTACCATTGCACATCGTCTCAACGAATTGGCGCTCCCTAGGTTTCAATCCATCATAGAAGTAACTGACTAAACGCCAACTCTCAAATTCATGGTGAGGGCAACTAGCTAACAACTCCTTATACCGCTCCCACGTTTGATAAAGGGTCTCGCTGTCTCTCTGGGAGAAGGTAGAGATTTTTCTTTTCAGGACATCTGTCTTATGGTGTGGGAAGTATTTGTCAAAGAATGCCCGGGTCATCTCGCCCCACGATCCTATTAACCTAGGTCTTAAAGAGTACAACCAACTCTTAGCTTTATCCTTAAGGGCAAAAGGGAAAAACTTAAGTCTGATTGTGTCAGTGGTTCCAAACCGGTCATGGAAAGTTGCTACTACCTCTTCAAATTCTCTAATATGCACATAGGGATTTTCATTCTCCAAACCATGGAAGGTTGGGAGATACTGTATCATCCCAGGTTTAAAATCTACGAGTGGTGCATTAGGAGGAAACATGATACACGAAGGTGTAGCTATGCGAGTTGGGTGGAGGTACTCTTCAAGAGTCCTCCTAGGTGGTCTCTCGTAGTCACTCATGGTGTGTGCACTAGATGTGAAGGGTGTGGCAAAGAGATTGTCAAACAAACTCTCTGAATCAGAATTATCTTCCTCAGTTCGAATGAACCTACCAAATCTATCCCTACGTCTAGGCATGCAATTGAAGCTCAAATAATACGAGAAATAAAATAAAATAAAATAAAAATAAATAAATAAAAAGAATAAACTAAAATTAAAATCTAACTAAAACTAAAACAGAAATAAAATAACTAAAATAAAATACTAAAGTAAAAGACTAGAAAAAAAATAAAAAAATAAAAAATAAAAAGAACTAACTAAAACTAAAATATTAAAAGAAATAAATAAGCGAATAATAAATTAATAAAATAAAATACTAATAAAAAAAATGTAACGAAGTTACCGCTTCGTTGTTGATTAAGCAAACCTGGTCCTTTTGCTTGTAAACCGTCTCCCCGGCAACGGCGCCAAATTTTGATTACGCCCAAATATGACTCGCGGTTATCGCAGTACAGTTGGGGTGTCGATTCCACAGAGAGATGGTTACAAAAACTGATCTACTTAAACAAAAACGATTAGAAATAACTGATTTTAGGAAAAGATTAAATTGTGATGGAAAATTAAAGATTTCAGAAAGCTTGAGAGATTTAAACAATAATAAGAAAGATAGCAAAGCATCAGGGTCCCCTCTTGCACCTATTACCTATATTCCGTTATTGATTCATGTTATTACACAATTGAGGATTTCACGTCCCAAATCCAAAATTGGAAGATATTCGATTCTACACCAGTTTAATCTCTAAGGTAATTGTCATTCAATCTTCTCTACATTCACAACTCACAAGGTTATCGTTACAACCTATCTAACGAAGACAATATACCCTCGGGCAATACTGCAGCAGAAGATCAACTCGTAAAACAACCTTAATCTATCAAACCAATTTTACCAACAACACATAGAAAAAGCATGACTGAATCTATAAGTAAACTAATAAAATATAGTTCTCAAATAATCAATAGAATGAAAAGATGAGTAGAATAACAATTATATTAATCAATTAAAACCATCAATGAATCAAATAACAAGAATACAAGAGTTGGGTACAAGAGTTCGCCCTTAGCTTTGCTTAGGAGATTAGTTCCGCATGCTAAATGAAGAAACATCAGAGATAGAATGGGAAATCATTGGATGAAGCTTTGGTTCTAATCCCGGGAATCTGAACGGCTCTGATTTCTCCTTTGTATTTGTGTAACTAGCCTCCTTGTTGAGTCTGGACGAACGGTTGTATTTATAATAGTGTCAGGGTGTCATTAGGATTTCAGAAAACCCTAAAAACGAAACCTGGAACGCATACAAATTTCTTCCGCAGCTCCGCGGTGCCAAACTCTCTGGAGTTTTATATGGGAGCTGGAGGGCGCCGCGGCGCTGGCCTTATAGTTCAAAACTGGCGCCGCGGCGTTAGTTGCTTCTTCACGGTGCCATGGCGCCTAATCTTCTGGATTTTGTACTGGGGAGTGGCGCCATGGCGCCAGTTCAACTTCAAGGGCGCCGTGGCCCTAGTCTGTGGAGCTGCGGCGCTAGTTCAACTTCTGCTCTTCGCGTTCTCAGCGCCTGTACGCATCCTGTGCATCCCTAAACACTTGCAATTGTTCCAGGATCCTTATGTTAATATTCCTGCAAGTAAAAATCACTAAATTAGTGCAAATAATAGATATTTATAAATTAATATAACAATAGAAACTATGTGATAAAATATGAATTATATAACTAAATACTTAACAATAAACCTAGATAAGTGATGTTTCAAAGTACATTTTCACGCACTTATCACAGAACTACATACCTCAAGAAGCATTTTCAGACGAAATTGACGAAGCCTTCGAGTACCATTCATTTCACAATGTCACTTTAACAAAGAATGAGGCTGAGCAGTATCAACAACCAGAGGTATCAGTTCAGGAGCACAAACCAACAAAGTCTCTGTTTGATTTTTATTATTCAGATTCTGACTCTGACAAAGAAGCTGAGCTGTTTGTACCAACTGCACCAACAAAAATTGAGGATGGAACTCTGTATCCTCGAAATGAAAATCTTGGAGCAATCATTGCACCGATGTTTGAAGAAGAGCTACTCGAACCGTTCATACCAGCCACTGAGGATAAAAGCTTACAGACAGACACAACTTTACATCCTCCTATTGAAGATCTTGGAGCGTCAATTGCATAAATGTTTGAAGAAGATCTACTTGAGCCAGTCATATCAGAGGATGAAGACCTAAAATCTAACATCTATTTACATCCTCAGGTTGACACTAATGGAGCATGCATTTCACAAATGACAGATGAAGAATTGAATGCGGAAATCCTAAAATATATCTGTGAAAAAAAGATGGAGCAAGAAGCAGAGCAAATGGGGGAGCAAATGTCTAACCTTATTGAAGATCCAGTGCATTCAAGAGAAACATCACCGTTTTTGGGAGTACAAATTAAAGACATCACCCAGAAGCTTGACAGAATGGAACTTCCATTCCAAGTCAAGCACCATACGAGACCTCCTGATTTCCGTTTTTTCTTTTCAGGAACCACTGGAGCGACAAAGAATAAAAAGATGGCACAAGCACTGAATGAGACAAAACTCTTTTGCCATATTACCGTTGGAAGAGACCCTTCAAAAGCACGCTCATGGGATTGTCTTTAATTGGATATCCAAAATGACGCTGAAACCTCATTGACAGATAGATTTCAGTCACGTCTGGCTGAAGACGAAAAATTTAACGCTAGTAAGGAGGCAACCCATGTAATTTGTTTTAATATTTATTCTCATATTTTGTGTATACATGTTGTAGAGTTTTTAATTTTGTGTGTTGTTTTTGTAGGGAAAAACACAAACGGAGCATTTGAGACAGAAGGAATGATGTTTGGCAATCACAAAGATGAGAGCTAATTCATTAGTGGTGACTGAGTAAGGAATGGATTCTTGAGACGCATCCTAATGGATTTATGTACCAGATGAGTGACGCATTGCGTACACAATTTCGTTGCCTTAATAATTGCTTTGATTTGCTTTTCTGTTTTTATTTCCTTTATTTTCACCAATAATATCTAAACTTTCTGATTTTTCATGATTTATTTTAACGTTCATCTAATAATTTTCATTTGGCAGATACTAGTGCTACTATTACTCACTCATTTTCAGGTTTTATAAATTCAGCTCTACATTTCTCTCTTCGACACATCCAGATATACATCCAAATAAGAGAGAGAAAATGGAAGAAACTTCACAGCAGCGATTCAAGCGAATTTATGTTTTCTGTGGGTCCAACTCTGGTAATAAACCAGAGTTCATTGAGGCTGCAAAGGAATTGGGGAGAGTCATAGCAGAGAAAAATATGCATGTAGTATATGGCGGTGGCAATCTTGGATTGATGGGAAGCATTTCAAAAGCCGTTCAGGAGGGTGGTAGTCCAGTTCTGGGAATCATCCCAAAACCCTTGGCGGAGGAAAATCTGATAGGTGGCTTGGACACATTGGAGGAAATTTTTATAGTGCTATCTTGGGTGAATTTAAACATACACCAGAAACCAATTGGGTTGTTTAATTGTCACGACCCCCTGCCAACCCTAGAAAGAGGTCCGCGATCAACTTCAGCTCGAGCATTCTATATGTCAAACCCACCATTTGATCTCACACAATAATACATCGTAAATTACAAATACATGGAATATGCATCAAATACATTGTTTACAACACGTCTTAATAATATACAAGAGACGACTCAAATGTCTGGACTAACCCCAAAATACAACTGTGGCACGTGGATCCATATCTGGTACTGCTCATGCTATGTTCACGAACTACCTGAAATATTTGGGGGAAGAGGGGAGTGAGCTTAAAAAGCTCAGCAAGTAAACACTCATTCTCTCAACATGACCTCACCAACAAAATAGGAATATATATAATATATAGTAATTTATATATGAAAATATCTACAAATGTCTCAAACATATTTAGAGTCTATCACATTTTCTAGATTAGGATTATGTTCCTTATTGTAAATTCTTTTATCTCTATAGGTGATCGTGATACCGTAAGCATGGACGGTCCTGCTGCATAGTTCCTTTCTCAGTAGTCAGCTCACCAGGTGCGTGGATAAACTTGTAACATTGATGTATTCAAAAGTATATAGTATGTATGTTTTCTTAAATGAATTTTTAAAGTAATGCATTAAATGATTTTGCTTTTAGAAAGAATATATTTTGGTATTAAGTATGGATCGGATATTGATTATGTTGAAAGCATGATTTTTGATATATGAGAATCTTGCATGATTTGAGATATATGAGCATGTGTTTTAGAAATGATTTTTATGTTAGGATGCATCCCGTGTACTTATATGTGCCAGATTATTTGCCATGAGATAAGGTCTCATGTTGCCAGTTATTGCCGTGAGATAAGGTCTCACATTGCCAGTTTGCTCCGGATGCCAGTTTTGCCGTGGGGAAGCCCCATGTTGCCAGCTTTGCCATATTGTCATGAGGTTGTGCATATAGATGAATAAACAGATTTATCATTACAGAGAATGAGATTTATGATTTGAGTTTTATGAGAAATGAGATTTACGATTTCAAGTAAATGTTTGAGATATCGATTTACAGCTTATGTATTTATTTATATTATGAAAGACTTGTTCGATCCACTTTGTTACTTGATTATCCACGGCACTAAGCTGTGATCCATTGCACTAAGCGTGAGCTTACCCCACTTCCTTTAACATTTCAGGTTTAGCAGTTTAGTAGATTATCCTTTCCATCTGCTGTTTCGTCATCACTTCCTGCCAGTAGAGAAAGGTTGTGCCAACAGTAGAGCGTCCTTGTTATGTTTTGAGACTATCATTTTAGTTATGTATTTTCTTGGGAAACTTTGATGTTAGACAATGAGCCTTTAATTGATACTGAGGATATTGTGTTTCCTTTATGGATATTCATTTGAGTTGGATCATGGAGATCATAGTTTTATGATGTTATTTTATTTTCAGTTTAGTTTTTTCCTTGTATTTGGAGGATTAGTCCATATTACAGGGGAAACTCTACCAGTTTCTAGTCTCCGTCCCACCCCTACCCTACCTCAGGGGAGGGGTGTGACATTAATGTTGGGGGATTTTATGATTTTCTTTGTGTGTTTCTTGATGATGCCCGAAGAAATGGGTTCGTGACAAAACCTATGAAAGAACTCATCTTTACTGCCAGAACTGCCTCAGATCTAATTGACCAAATATTAGCATTTGAACCACAAATTGATCCTATCCTCTCCAAGATAAAATGGTCCGAGGATGATCGTGGTAAGAAACGTTGGATAAATCTGGATCTTAACCTTTAATTTCCTTTCTAGATGTAGCATTTCAGCTAACCAGGTATGATCCTCTAAACTCTTCTTCTACTGTTTAAGACATTGGGGACAATGCCTCATTTAGTTTTGGAGGAGGGAATGGTTGGTTAGTATTTTGTTTATTTTGTGTTATTTTTATTAGATTTTTAGTCCAAATTTTTTTGGAAAATACAAAAAAAAATTGAAAAATTTTCAAAATTTTCAAAAATTACAAATATTTTTTTGTTTTTTTTGCGTTTTTGTGTTTTTATTTTGACTAAAAATGTGAAATTGGTGAAAAATGGCTGTGTAAGGAGTTCCCACTCTTGATACGTATTTCAACCCATTTTTGAAACAAATTAATTTTTGTTTATTTCCTTTTGAATTATTTAATTTGTGAATTCTCCATAAAACTGACTAAAATGAATCTTCATATGCTTAGTTGGCATGTATTATCAATATGCATAGTAACATACGAACATGAGCTGTATTTGAAAAATTTGTAATACTCAGTGCTCTAGTTTAATTGGATGAAGCATCTATAAATTGCAATGGAGTTAAAAAAAAAAGAAAAAAAGAAAAAAAGAAAAAAGTGTGAAAAAAAAGGTCTGAGATCCGAGTTATTAAGTCTATAAGGGTGTTTTAACACCTAGTGTCCTAAAGCCAACTGGTTTGAGAGTCACTGGCCCAAAGCTCGCTACATGGATCAAAGATGCTGTAAAAATATATATATCTGAAGTTTGAGTAATTAAGTCCGTAGGGGTGTCTTAACACCTGGTGCCCTAAAGTCAACTAGTTACATAGAGGGAAGATATTGTATATAAATAAAAAAATAAAATCAGAAAATCAAAGAAAAAATAAAAAAAAATCAGAAAAATTATTCCATTGCTACATGATGAGTGGTAAAACTATTACTATTTCTCACTCATTTAACTTAATATTTTGTATAGTTTCTTGAGTTTTGTGAATATTTTGATGTGTTTTGTTTTATTTTGTAGATAAATAAAGTTTCATGACATTCTGGAGGTGATTTGAAGCAAAACTGTGAAATTTGGTGAAAAGGGTATTTTGGTAATTTTGGGCGTCCCGAGACAAAGGGTATTTTGATAATTTTGGGCATCCCGACACCGAAATAAAATTTCAGGACATTCTAGAGGTGATTTGGAGCAAAACTGTAAAATTTGGCAAAAGGGTATTTTGGTAATTTTGGGTGTCCCGACACTGAGGGTATTTTGGTAATTGCACCACCATGCCACATGTCAAAAATTGAATGAGCCTTCTTTGTTAGCCACCATGACACGTGTCGAAAATTCAGCGATCAAAAAAAAAAAAATAATAATAAAAAAATCAAAATAATAATAATAAAAAAATTAGATTTTTTTCCTATAAATAGATTTGAATTTTTAGTTTCAAATGTACCTTATTCTCTGAAATTTCATATATAAAATTGAGAGTTCTCTTCTTTAGTTTTTTTTATTCAGTTTTATTTACGTTTGTAGTAGTAATTTTCTTATATAAATAATAGTTTTCATTCATCCATGAGGAGGTAACTTCTCCATGCCTAGGTAATAAGGTAATACTTTTACTTTTGCTATTTAGATTAATCTCCCTTAAAATATAATATATAAACTATTTAAAATCTGAATTAATAAAGGATACCGCCATACTGGACGGTAGGTAATTCAAATTAATCTGGTTAAACCTGACTTAATGAGGATACCGCCATTCTGGACGGTTGGTTTAAATTTATTTTACTGTTCCGCCTTATGGCTGGTATATTTGAATATTGACTTAATGAGGATACCTGACCGGCGTAATCACACGCGTATAACGCAAGCGCACGTATCGTTCAAGTAGTATAAAAAGTATCGATCCCACGAGGACTTAAAACCTTATTATTATTAATTTTTACGAGGCTAACTGATTACGAGTATCTAATGGTTTGTTCGATTTGATTGGAAAAAAGGTGATGATTCTAAATTTTAAAAAAAACAAGTGAATAAAATTGCGAGAGTAAAATGAGATAAATTCAAATTTATAAAAACTATCCAGGGTTGTGATTTATTCCAATATTATTTAAAAGATGAAATGGTTATCTTATATTTGGGTAATATATTGATTAATTAACCTGAAACACAAAATTATGTAAAATCCTCTTCCGATGGTCAATTACAAATACCTAGTATAATCCAATTGAACCATATGTCTTTGTCAACCAAATTACCTAGATTCATTAAGCTTAAGTTCCAATTATGGCTATCCCCGCCCGACAGGTATATTCCTATCCTGTAAGGAAATCTATTAAAAGGGTTATCTATCCTTAAGGAAGATCGTGGACTATTGAGTCTAAGGTCTTAAACTTAAAATTCCTATGTCTAGTTTATTTTAAGTTTACCTAATCAATTTAATTAATGGCCAGTTAATTAAAAAGCATTAAGATTAAGACTCAATAAATAAACCTTTAAATTACCCAAATTATAGTTTAATCTCTTATAAAACAGTGATATTAGAATTCATCACAACCCTAGATACTAACTTAGTTATGACACATAGCTAGGGCTGTAATAAAAGACATAAAGTAAAATGCTGAAAGTAAGTGCGGAAAAGTAAAAGCTGAAAAGTAAAGTACAATAAAATAAAATGCTAAGGTAAAAGGAATTAACTTCTACTATACACTATTTAGATATCTCCCATAATAATATATTAACTCGTGATGATAATACCAACCAGCCATATAGGCGGTAACCTGATTAAGTCAATTTTAAGTTCAACCAGCCATAAAGGCGGAACCAAAATAACCAGCCATAAAGGCGGAACCAAAATAACCAGCCATAAAGGCGGAACCAAAATAACCAGCCATAAAGGCGGAACCAAAATTAAATTACCAACCGACCAATATAGCGGTATTCATTTCTTAGTCAAGTTTAACCAGTTTACATTAAATAGCCAACCGACCAATATAGCGGTATTCCTTTTTAAGTCAATATTTTAAATGGTGAATATATTATATTTAAGGGAGATTAATCTAAATAGCAATAGAAAAAAAATTACCTTTCACCCTAGCAAGGGTAAGTTACCTCCTCATTCTAAAATAGTAAAACTGTAAAAAGTAATGAAAATAAATTACTATTATTACAAAACGTAATTAAAAATTACAAAACTAATTCAAAAGAAACTTAGAGAGAGAAGAACTCCATATTTACATCAAAGAAATGAGAGGGAATGGTACAACTGAAACTGAAATCTCGAGCTCTATTTATAGGCACGGGTTGGGGTCAGCGTCCCGACGCGCAAGGGTTCAGCGTCGCGATGGTGGCTCCTTTGCGTGGCACAGCCACGGCAGGAACACGTGGCGAAGGCGGCTGAGAGCTCAATAATTGTACGATGACGTGGCACTGTTCATGACATCATTGCTGACGTGTGGAGGGCGATTGTCGGCAGCGTCTGATCACGACACGTGGCAGCGGCGCATGTTAGCATCTCCGTTGTGATGGTGACACGTGGCACAGCGCACGTTAGCAAAGTTGACCAGTCAGATTTTGGACACGTGGCGAACGGCGCATTTTAGCAGCTTCGGCGCAGGCTGAGCGTCGCGACGCGCATTGCTTCAGCGTCGCGACGCTGAAAGGACCAAAATATTCCTGTTGAAGCATTTTTGTCCATTTTGTCCCCAAATTGCCCTCAGTGCTTTCTAAACTTTATTTATCTGCAAAATAACAACAAAACAAATCAAAACGTTCATAACACTCGAGAAACATTACAAAACATTAGGTCAAATGAGTGGGAAATAGTGATATAAATACCACTCATCACACCCCCAAACCTAACATTTTGCTAGTCCTCGAGCAAAACATAAAATAAAATAATTAAAATTTAACTAAGCCACTTTCGTAGGGATCACGGTTGCATTTAGCGTATGCAACAAGCCTTTAAACCCCTAGGTGTCCCTAGTGGACGAGTTGTAGTCTCGTGAGGGTTTACAGAAATGATACCCACAAACATTTTATAAAAGTAAAAATATTATAAAATTAATGCACACAAAAGTAAAAAGACAAGTGAAAAGAGAATAAAAGAAGTTATTGACTATTAAGTGAAACTTCTACTACAAGTTACTAGTTGTTTTGTTTCTTTCTAAATTACCGAATAAGTAAATTCTCCGATTATTATTATTATTCTCCATATACATAGTCAACAAAATATTAATCAAGTAATTTTTGCCCACAACAGTCATAAGGGTAGTTGATAAGAGAGTAATATTTTTGTCCTAAAGTTCTATCAGATTTCACATCTTTCTGAAGCAATGGAATATAAATTTTCTGATTTTTCTGATTTTTTCTTTGATTTTTATTTTGAATTTTTATTTATATACAAAACCTTCCGTCTATGTAGCGAGTGTTGGGTCGGTGACTCCCAAACCAGTTGGCTTTAGGGCACCAGGTGTTAAGACACCCCTACGGACTTAATTACCCAGACTTCAGATATATATATTTTTTCAACGTCCTTGATCCATGTAGCGAGCTTTGGGCCAGTGACTCCCAAACCAGTTGGTTTTAGGGCACTAGGTGTTAAAACACCCTTATAGACTTAATAACCCGGATCTTGGATGGTTTTTTTTTTTTTTTTTTACTCCATCACTATTTGAGATGCTTCCTCCAATTAAACTAGAGCACTGAATATTACAATCTTTTCAATTACAACTCATGTCCGTATGTTACTATGCATATTGATAATACCTGCCAACTAAGCATATGAAGGTCCATATTAGTCAGTTTTATGGAGAATTTACAAATTAAATAATTTAAAAGGAAATAAACAAAAATTAACTTGTTTCAAAATAGATTTGAAATACGTCTCAGGAGTGGAAACTCCTTACTCGGCTATCTCTTACCAATTCACCATTTTAGTCAAAATACAAGCACAAAAACGCAAAATATTTTTGTAATTTTTTGAAAATTTTTCAATTTTTTTTTCTATGAAAAATTTTGACTAAAAATAAAAACATAAAACAAACTAAAAAAAACAAGATACTAATTAATAATTCCCTCCCCCAAACCTAAATGAGACATTGTCCCCAATGTCTAAAACAGTAGAAGGAGAGTTTAGAAGATAGTACCTGATTAACTGAAATTCTACAGGAAATTAAAGGTTAAGATCCAGATCAATCCGACGCCTCTTACCACGATCATCCTCAGACCATTTTAACTTGGAAAGGATAGGGTCAACTTGTGGTTCAAAGGCGAAGATTTGGTCAAGTAGATCCTGAGCAGTTCTGGCAGTAAAGAGGAGTTCCTTCATAGGTTTTGTTACAAACCCGTTTCTCCGGGCATCATCAAGAAATACACAAAGAAAATCATAAAATCCATCAACATTGTATAGTCCTAGTGGTTTCTGGTGTCTGTTCAAGTTCGCCCAAGATAGCATTATAAAAATTTCCTTCAATGTACCCAAGTCACCTGGCAAAGCAATAAAAGCATCAGCACGGTTAATCATTTCTACCAGTCGTTCAGACATACCTGGCACAATTAATTCTTCTCCGTTTGATGGTCCAATAAGATTTGTCTCTGCCAAAGGTTTGGGAATGATTCCCAGGACTTGACTGCCTCCTTCCTGTACAGCCTTTGAAACGATCCCCATCAGTCCAAGATTGCCTCCGCCGTATATTAAGTGCATATTCTTTACAGCTAAGACTCGACCCAATTCCTGTGCTGCTTCTATGTTTTACTCTGGATGTTTTCAAAAGTGCAATGATGAGTTGAATTTATTGTACCTGAAAAGGGGTGAAAGATAATAGCACTAGTCTCCTGCGAAATGACAATTATTAGTTAAACAGTAAAATAAATCGTGATAGTCAAAGAGGTCTGGATCCTGTCGGAGAAAATAAAAGAAAACAACAAAACAAATCACAATGATTAGGAAAAAGATAAAGAGATATAATATGTACACGAAATTTAGCGGCTTGATTGACATCTATGCGTCAGGGACAAGCTTCCCATCCAATTTTCTTATAAATTGGCAAACAGGGTCTTTTTGAGTCAGATTCCCGAGACTTAACTGTTGTCTTTCCTTTAGAAATTGTGTGTGTAATTTGCGAATAGCAATATGAACATATCCACTGGGATGTGTCTCAAGAGTCGAGGATATATCATCCATAGACTCCTTACTCAAGCCATCCCTAATGAATTTAATTTTGTCTTCGCGATTATCATACACCATTCCTAAAGAACGACAACGAGTATTGCAATTCCAGCGTGCACATTTGAAATAAACACCCATTTTCTTAGCTCTACGTTTCTTGGCATAGGTGCTTCTTCCAAAACCAGGCAAATACATAGTACAAGAATCAGAATACTAACCTGCTAATCGGACTTGTGCTTCGATTACCCAACGAATGTCATTAGGAATACCATGGATCATTAGTAGTCTCATCCTTTCCAAGCGAGCTTTGTAAACTTTCATCAGAGAATTTTGAGGGAGAGAAGGAAATTGTTTGTGAAGATTTGCGAGAACTTCTTCCATCTTAAAATAACTTGATCTGCAAAAACTAAACACAAGAAATTAAATCACACCAAATCACAATATATACAGAAAGATTGCATGGGTTGCCTCCCTGCTAGCGCCAAGTTTAAAGTCGTCAGCTGGACGTGACTGCTCGAAAGTTATGCTTGATCTGAAAGTGTGACACTTTCTTTTTGTCGCTCAAATGATTCTCCCCAGTAGTGCTTGACATGCTTGTTTTTCATTTTGAATGTTTTCTTGGAGTCGGGATCATGTATCTCAACAACTCTGTCTGGTAAAACCTTTGTGATCACAAATGGACCTGACCACCGTGATTTTGGCTTCCATGAGAATAATTTCACCCTTGATTTGTTTAACAGTACCTTCTGCCCTGGTTCCAGTTGTATGCGTACTAACTTCTCATCATGTCTTTTCTTGGCTTTTTCTTTGTACAATTTGGCATTCTCAAAAGGATGAATGTGAAATTCCTCCAATTCATTGAGCTGGTGGAACTGTTTCGCTTCTGTTGCTTGTGGGGTGAGACTTGGCTTTTCGAGTGCACGAGAAGCCTTATCTTCAGTTTCCACAGGTGGTTGACATGCCTTAAGTTTGTTAGTAGAACTTTGTATTGCGTCAGAGTTCTGGACGGTACTGTGTATTACATCAAGTCTGAAACATTCCTCCTTCTTTTCATCATCCGAGAAATTCATGGCTTTGAAAACATTGAATGTTACTTCTTGGTCCTATACCCTCATGGTTAGTTCTCCTTTCTGTACATCAATAATGGTCCGACCTGTTGCCAAGAATGGTCTCCCAAGAATGATTGGCACATCTGTGTCTTCCTCCATGTCTAGGACAATAAAATCTGCTGGGAAAATGAATTTGTCAACTTTGACCAGCACATTTTCAACTACACCTCTTGGAAATACGAGCGTTCGATCAGCAAGTTGCAATGACACTGAGGTAGGCATTGCTTCTCTAATTTGCAGTTTCCTGTAAATAGAAAAAGGCATTAAATTAACACTTGCACCTAAATCACACAAAGCCTTACCAAAGTTATGTTCTCCTATGATGCAAGGAATAGTGAAACAGCCAGGATCTTTCAACTTCGGGGGAAGTTTTCTTTGAATGATTGCGCTGCATTCTTCCGTCAATGCTACTGTCTCGTAGTCTCCCAATCTCCATTTTCGTGAAAGAATGTCTTTCATGAATTTGACATAGCTGGGCATTTGTTCCAAGGCTTCTTCAAATGGAATGTTAATATGCAGCTTCTTGAACACCTCCAGGAATCGAGCGAACTGCTTATCCAGTTTGTTTTTCTGAAGACGTTGAGGAAAAGGTGGAGGTGGAGTGATCTGTTCTTTTTCCTTTGCTTCTTTTTCCTCCATCTGTTGTTCTGTTTCTTTTGGAATTTCTTCTTTGGATGCCTTGATTCCAACATCTTTGTTGATTTCAGTACCGCTTTTTAACATAATGGCATGACATTGCTCCTTCATTTGGTTCCTTGGATTTGGTTCAGTGTTGCTAGGAAGGGTACCTGGCGGTCTGTAACTCTGAGCATTGGCCATTTATCCAATTTGATTCTCCAGTGCTTTGATAGATGTTGATTGACTCTGAAATATAGCATCATATGCTACTTGTTGCTTTTTGAACATCTCTGCAATCCATTCTTTCATTTCTGGTTCTTTTTCAAACTCCTGGCTTGCTGATGAAATCCTGGTGGTGGATAATTCTTTTGCCCTGAATTGTTGCTCCATGAGAGATTGGGATGATTCCTCCACCCTGGGTTGTAGGTGTTGGAATATGGATTGTTTCCCTGTCTGTTGAAATTGTTGACATAATTCACCGTCTCTTCAAGTTGAGTTGGTTCTGGTGCTCCTCTATATGATGAACTTGTGACTCCAATGTTGCTTTGAGTGCTGAGAGTCTCCATGTATTTGCATATCTGGTCTAGCTTGGCACTAACTGCTGTATTGGCTCCAACTTCATAGATTCCTGCAATTCTTTGAATCAAGCTCCTTTCTGTTGGCCACAAGGAATTGTTATTGGCCATCTCTTCGATTAGGTCCCAGGCTTGATCTTCTCATTTTGCCATCAAAGTACCTCCAGCAGCAGCATCTACCGTGGTTCTCATTAGTCCAGAAAGTCCATTATAGAAAGTTTGGACTTGAAGCCATTTTGGAATCTCATGGTGAGGACATTTCCGGAGCAAATCCTTGTACCTTTCCCAAGCTTCGTAAAGGGATTCTGAATCTTGCTGCACAAGGATGTGATGTCATTCCTCAGTTTTGCTGTTCTGGCTGGTGGAAGGAAAGTATTTTGCAAGGAATTTGGTGGCAAGAGTGTTCCATGTTGTGATGGAACCAGCTGGTAGTGAGTGTAGCCAAGCTTTTGCTCTGTCTTTCAAGGAGTATGAAAAAACTCACAGTCTCATAGCTTCTTCAGCTTCTCGGTTGTAATTTAAAGTGCCGCAAACTTCCAGGAAGTTGCTGATGTGAGCATTAGGATCTTCAGTTGCATTCCCCCCAAACTGAACTGACTGTTGTATCATCTGAATGCAAGTTTTGATATCACCCGCATTTGCTGGTAAGGGAGGAAGTACAATACAGGAAATGAGGCCATCTATCACCGGAATGGTTCTGTCTCGAATGGGAATTGGTGGTGCAACCTCCAAAGGTTCAGGTTCCATGTTAACAATTGCTTCTTGTCCTTCTCGCCTTTCCCTTCTCAATTGTCTGATGGTTCTTTCAATCTCAGGGTCAAGCGGATGGATTTCAAAGCTTCTGGCTCGTCTTATTAATTGTCTGAGAACCTGAAACACAAGAAAATGAAAACTATAAGTAAAAAGAAAAATTAGATACAAGTAACGAATCTAACCTCAAAACTAGTAATGAAAGATAAATAAGTCCCCGGCAACGGCGCCAAAAACTTGACCGGCGTAATCACACACGTATAACGCAAGCGCACGTATCGTTCAAGTAGTATAAAAAGTATCGATCCCACGAGGACTTAAAACCTTATTATTATTAATTTTTACGAGGCTAACTGATTACGAGTATCTAATGGTTTGTTCGATTTGATTGGAAAAAGGTGATGATTCTAAATTTTAAAAAAAACAAGTGAATAAAATTGCGAGAGTAAATAGAGATAAATTCAAATTTATAAAAACTATCCAGGGTTGTGATTTATTCCAATATTATTTAAAAGATGAAGTGGTTATCTTATATTTGGGTAATATATTGATTTATTAACCTGAAACACAAAATTATGTAAAAGCCTCTTCCGATGGTCAATTACAAATACCTAGTATAATCCAATTGAACCATATGTCTTTGTCAACCAAATTACCTAGATTCATTAAGCTTAAGTTCCAATTATGGCTATCCCCGCCCGACAGGTATATTCCTATCCTGTAAGGAAATCTATTAAAAGGGTTATCTATCCTTAAGGAAGATCGTGGACTATTGAGTCTAAGGTCTTAAACTTAAAATTCCTATGTCTAGTTTATTTTAAGTTTACCTAATCAATTTAATTAATGGCCAGTTAATTAAAAAGCATTAAGATTAAGACTCAATAAATAAACCTTTAAATTACCCAAATTATAATTTAACCCCTTATAAAACAGTGATATTGGAATTCATCACAACCCTAGATACTAACTTAGTTATGACACATAGCTAGGGCTGTAATAAAAGACATAAAGTAAAATGCTGAAAGTAAGTGCGGAAAAGTAAAAGCTGAAAAGTAAAGTACAATAAAATAAAATGCTAAGGTAAAATGAATTAACTTCTACTATACACTATTTAGATATCTCCCATAATATAATATATTAACTCGTGATGATAATACCAACCAGCCATATAGGCGGTAACCTGATTAAGTCAATTTTAAGTTCAACCAGCCATAAAGGCGGAACCAAAATAACCAGCCATAAAGGCGGAACCAAAATAACCAGCCATAAAGGCGGAACCAAAATTAAATTACCAACCGACCAATATAGCGGTATTCCTTTCTTAGTCAAGTTTAACCAGTTTACATTAAATAGCCAATCGACCAATATAGCGGTATTCCTTTTTAAGTCAATATTTTAAATGGTGAATATATTATATTTAAGGGAGATTAATCTAAATAGCAATAGCAAAAGAATTACCTTTCACCATAGCAAGGGTAAGTTACCTCCTCATGCTAAAATAGTAAAACTGTAAAAAGTAATGAAAATAAATTACTATTATTACAAAACGTAATTAAAAATTACAAAACTAATTTAAAAGAAACTTAGAGAGAGAAGACCTCCATATTTACATCAAAGAATGAGGGGAATGGTACAACTGAAACTGAAATCTCGAGCTCTATTTATAGGCATGGGTTGGGGCCAGCGTCCCGACGCGCAAGGGTTCAGCGTCGCGACGCTGGCTCCTTGCGTGGCACAGCCATGGCTTGACACGTGGCGAAGGCGGCTGAGAGCTCAATAATTGTACGATGATGTGGCACTGTTCATGACATCATTGCTGACGTGTGGAGGGTGATTGTCGGCATCGTCTGATCGCGACACGTGGCAGCGGCGCATGTTAGCATCTCCGTTGTGATGGTGACACATGGCACGGCACACGTTAACAAAGTTGACCAGTCAGATTTTGGACACGTGGCGAACGGCGCATTTTAGCAGCTTCGGCGCAGGCTGAGCGTCGCGACGCGCATTGCTTCAGCGTCGCGACGCTGTGAAAGGACCAAAATATTCATGTTGAAGCATTTTTGTCCATTTTGTCCCCAAATTGCCCCCAGTGCTTTCTAAACTTTATTTATCTGCAAAATAACAAAAAACAAATCAAAACGTTCATCAAACTCGAGAAACATTACAAAACATTAGGTCAAATGAGTGGGAAATAGTGATATAAATACCACTCATCAATACCGCCATTCTGGACGGTTGGTTTAAAAAATCACAAGATTATATATTATTTTGGGAGATATCTAAATAGTAAATAGTAGAAGTTAATTCCTTTTGCCTTAGCATTTCATTTCATTTTATTGCAAATTATTTTATTCTACAATTACTTTTCAGCAAATTCACTTTATGTCTTTTAAGTTTTTATCAATTTTAGCTATGTGTTGTAACTAAGTTACATATATAGGGTTGTGATAAAATCTAATATCACGGTTTTAAAAAGAGTTAGATTATAGTTTGGGTAATTTAAGAGTTATTTGTTGAGTCATAATCTTAATGCCTTTTTATTAACTGGCCATTAATAAAATTGATTAGATAAAACTTAAAATGAACTAGACATAGGGATTTTAAGTTTAAAGACCTTATACTCAACAACCCACGATATTCTTTAAGGATAGATAAACCTTTAATAGATTTCCTTACATGATAGGAATATACCTGTTGGGCGGGGGTAATCATAATTGGAATTAATCTTAATGAATCTAGGTAATTTAATTGACATAGACATATGGTTCAATTTGATTATTCTAGGTATTTGTAAATGACCATCGAAAGAGGCTTTTATATAATTTAGTGTTCCAGATTAATAATTCAATATTTTACCCAACTATGATTTAACTATTTCATCTTTTAATTAATATTGGAAAAATTCACAACCCTAGATAGTTTTAATTCTCATTAATCTACTCTCAATTTCTTTTACTTGTTTTAAATTTAAAATCATCATCTTTTCTAAACAATCAAACAACTTGTTAGATATTAGTAATAACTTGACCTCATAAAATTGATAGAATAGGTAATAAGTCCTCGTGGGATCAATATCTTTTTATACTACTTGAACGATACGTGCGCTTGCGTTAAACGTGTGTGATTACGCCGGTCAAGTTTTTGGCGCCGTTGCCGGGGACTTCTTTATCTTTTACTATTAGTTTAGGGGTTAGATACGTTACTTGTATCTAATTTTATTTTTACTTATTGTTTTCATTTTATTGTGTTTCAGGTTATCAGAATCTTAATGAGACGAACCAGAAGCTTTGAACTACGACCGCTTGACCTAGAAATTGAAAGAACCATCAGACAGTTGAGAAGGGAAAGGCGACAAAGCCAAGAAGCAATTGTTAACATGGAAACTGAACCTTTGGAGATTGCACCACCAATTCCCATTCGAGACAGAACCATTCCGGTGGTAGATGGCCTCATTTCATGTATTGTACTTCCTCCTTTACCAGCAAATGCAGGCGACATTAAAACTTGCGTTCAGATGATTCAGCAATCAGTGCAATTTGGGGGAAAAGCAACTGAAAATCCTAATACCCACATCAGTAACTTCCTGTAAGTTTGCGACACTTACAATTACAATCGAGAAGTTGAAGAAGCAATGAGACTACGTGTTTTTCCGTACTCCTTGAAAGACAGAGCTAAAGCTTGGCTACATTCACTTCCAGCAGGTTCTATCAGAACTTGGAACATTTTAGCCACCAAATTTCTTGTAAAGTACTTTCCACCAGCGAGAACTGGAAAGCTGAGGAATGACATCACATCCTTTGTACAACAAGAATCGGAAACTCTCTACGAAGCTTGGGAAAGGTACAAAGATTTGCTCCGGAAATGTCCTCACCATGAGATTCCAAAATGGCTTCAAGTCCAAACATTCTATAATGGACTTTCTGGAATAATGAGAACCACAATTGATGCTGCTGCTGGAGGAGCATTAATGGCAAAAAGAGAAGATCAAGCTTGGGACCTAATCGAAGAAATGGCCAACAACAATTCCTTGTGGCTAATAGAAAAGATCATGATTCAATGAATTGCAGGAATTTATGAAGTTGGAGCCAATTCAGCAGTCAGTACCAAACTGGATCGAATATGCAAATTCATGGAGACTCTCGGCTTGCAAAACAATATTGGAACCACAAATTCACCATATGGAGAAGCACCAGAACAAAATCAACTTGAAGAAATGGTGAATTATGTCAACAATTTCAACAGACAGAAGAACAATCCATATTCCAACACCTACAATCCAGGGTGGAGGAATCATCCCAATTTCTCATGGAGCAACAATTCAGGGCAAAAGAACTATCCACCACATGGATTCCAGCAACAGAACAAAAGCCAGGAGTTTGAAAAAGACCCAGAAATGAAAGATTGGATTGCAGAGATGTTCAAAAAGCAACAAGCAGCATATGATTCTATATTTCAAAGCCAATCTGCTTCCATCAAAGCACTGGAGAATCAAATTGGACAACTGGCCAATGCTCAAAGTTACAGACCACCAGGAAATCTTCTCAGCAACACAGAACCAAATCCAAGGAACATGGGAAGGAGCAGTGTCATGCCATTATGTTAAAAAGCGGTACTGAAATCAACAAAGATGTTGGAATCAAGGGAACCATTGAAGATGTTCCAAAAGAAGCAGAACAACAGATGGAGGAAAAAGAAGCAAAGGAAAAAGAAGCAAAGGAAAAAGAAGCAAAGGAAAAAGAAGCAAAGGAAAAAGAACAGATCACTCCACCTCCACATTTTCCTCAGCGTCTTCAGAAAAACAAACTGGACAAGCAGTTTGCTCGATTCCTAGAGGTGTTCAAAAAGCTGCACATCAACATTCCATTTGCAGAAGCCTTGGAACAAATGCCCAGCTATGTCAAATTCATGAAAGACATTCTTTCACGAAAACGAAGATTAGGAGATTATGAGACAGTAGCATTATCAGAAGAATGCAGCGCTATCATTCAGAGAAAACTTCCCCCAAAGTTGAAGGATCCTGGAAGTTTCACCATTCCTTGCATCATAGGAGAACATAACTTCGGTAAGGCTTTATGTGATTTAGGTGCAAGTATTAATTTAATGCCTTTTTCTATTTACAGGAAACTGCAAATTGGAGAAGCAATGCCTACCTCAGTCTCACTGCAACTTGCTGATAGAACGTTCGTATTTCCAAGAGGTGTAGTTGAAAATGTGATGGTCAAAGTTGATAAATTCATTTTTCCAACAGATTTTATTGTCCTTGACATGGAGGAAGACGCAGATGTGCCGATCATTCTCGGGAGACCATTCTTGGCTACATGTCAGACCATTATTGATGTACAGAAATGAGAACTAACCCTGAGGGTACAAGACCAAGAAGTAACATTCAATATTTCAAAGCCATGAATTTCCCAGATGATGAAAAGAAGGAAGAATGTTTCAGACTCGATGTGATACACAGTACCATCCAGAACTCTGACGCAAAGCAAAGTTCTACTGACAAACTTGAAACATGTCCACTACCTGTGGAGACTGGTGATAAAGCGTTTTG